>JAADWP010000343.1:0-26334 GCA_023336215.1 Globisporangium iwayamae
GGTGACGAAATCGATCAATCCATTGTAAATAGAGAGCGAGCAAGCAGTTTTGCAGCGTAGAGTGGCGACAAAGACACGAGAGAAGACCGAGTGATGCCGGCCGACGTCAATCGCAAGGCTGTGAGCGAAATAAATATAAAAGCAGCCACGACGTTGTTCCTGGATGCGTTGTTGCAGGATGCTTGCTGGCTTTCTTGCGCTTGCTTGTTTGACTCACTGGGTTGTTGTTGCTGTTGCTGCTGCCACGGGCTGCAAGCGACCCTCACGCAACTCGACATGCTGCAGCCTCGCCTTGGGCGCGTACTTGAAACTCTGGAACTTGACGCGCGTGGCCAGCGGGTCCTCGAGCGCGTCCAACACTCGGTGCTGCAGCTCTTCGCTCAGAAAGCCCAGCAGCTTGCGCACGCAGTGGAGCGGCGAGCCCCCGCCGCCAAAGTCCAGGCGGTACCACTCGCACACGCGCGGCAGCAGTATCTTGATGGTCTCGCCATTTGTTGTTGACTTTTCCACTGCGACGTCTCGCAAGGCGCTCTGGGCCACGGCGTTCAGCTGGTCGTGCACCACCTCCGGCTCGTAGATCACCACACTACTACTACTACTACTGTTGGGCTCATCTTGCTGGCCTTGCTGGTTCATCGCGAGCGCAAAGATGAGTCGGAAGTCCGGGTGCGCGATGCCCAAGTCCTTCAGCCGTGCGATGTGCAATCCATTGCGGTGCAACAAGTTGCTGAAGCTCAGGTGCGGCAGGTCGGCCTGCGCCATGCGCTTGCGCAGCAGCACGTGCTCGATATCCGCGAGCGACAAGCTCACTTGCTGCTGACTGTGCAAGCCCACACTGTAGCACATGTGCGTGAGGAAGAAGTCCCATTGGCTCTTGCCGCGGGGGAACCCATGCGAGATCATCGCGTGCGCCAGCACGAGATGGTACAGATTCAGGTAGAACGCCAGCTGGGCCTCGTGGCTCAGCTCGCGCTCTGTTTGGTCCAGGTCCACTGTCCGCAGCGCACTGGCCGCATTCAAGAACGCGAGCGTCTCGACGACCGTCACGCGCTCGCCCAGGCGGCCATGGATCTGCAGTGCGAGCCCCAGCGCCTTCTTGACGACCTGTAGCGCGTCCTCAGCGGTTGTTGCTGGAAGTTGTTGACTTTGGTCTCCAGCTGGCTGGCGTTGTGGGAACAGAGCACGAGAGTTCAGAATAATGCGACCAGCGGGCTTCAAGGGCGTGCTGGAAGCGTAGCAGACATGCATCCGCTCACTACGGAACAATGCGTCATCAAAGTTCTTCTGCGGTTCGCAGTGCTGTGTCAGTACGCGCATCCATGTGCTGCGCGCGTGCTCCGTGCCCACACACAGCACGATCTCCTCGGCGAACGTGCTCACCTGGAACACGAACGCGCATCGTTCGTCCACTTCGAATGGACCAGCAGGCAGCTGGATAGCCTGCACACCGATCACGCGGCCGCACGCGACGTGCTTCTCGGCCGAGGTCGAGTACGACCGGTAGAAGAGCAGCTCATCGGGCGTGACGAACAGCACCTCCTGGCGCAGCAGTGACTCGGAGTGGTACCGGTACACAACACCTTCGAAGACCACGCGCATGTCTTCGCGTTCGCGCTTGCTCAGGTTCACACCCAGCTTCGACGGCGAACAGCTCGCGTTCGTGCTCTGTGGCGCCTGCAGCTGGCTGCGCTGCGTCAGGCTCCGGTACAGAGACGAGAGGAATGCCACGTCGTCTTCATCAGCGGCTAGGTGTGATGCTGGGAGTTGGGTCATGAGATCCCGATCGTTGGACTCATTGTCAACCACCGACTCAGTGGCGTCGCCACCTTCACCGTCGTCGCCACCTTCACCGTCGTCATCTTCTTCGTGACCCTGAAATGACCGGGTCTTCTGCCTCACGAGGCGCTCGAGATACTGCGCGACGACAAAAGCCTCGTCGCTGATCGTGCTGTAGTTGCCGATGCGCGACTGGCTGTGAAAGCGCAGCGAGCTCAGGAGCTGCAGCTCACTGGCGTCGTCACCAGTTTTTATAGTGTTCATGTGTTTCAGAGCCTGGTTCTGTTTCTTCCGCTTGTGGGTGTGGCCCAACAGCAATATACGGAGCGCGTACGCACTCACCACTGCGAGCTGATATTGATTCTGGGCAACGCCACTGGGCTCTGGTTCCATCACTGATCTTTTTCTCCTCACTGCAAACACGTAGTGCACGCGACGAATGCCGGACGCGACGTCCACTTCTTCGAGCCAACAGAGGTACGAAAACGAGAGCTTCGCCATGTGCCGCGCGTTCTCCTGGTTCAGAAAGAGCACCTCGTCGAGCACGAGCGGCTGGTCGTCGAAGGAGCTCACCTCGCTCACCACAGTGCTCATGCCGCCGCTACCATCCGTACTTAGCGCCACGCCTTCGGGAACGGACATGGTGTCCTCGCTGGTCCCGCTCTCGGCGCGTTCAAGTAGCAGCAGCGGGTCTCTTCTTCTCTGTGTGCGTACATCATTACTGTCTCCGCTGTGACGCCCTCGTCGGTCGTACTGGACCTCAAACTTGAACAAATAGTCCTTCTGCGCCTGCAGATGCCTCTCCGAGGGCGTCGCACACACATCGTAGGCCACCATGCGCAGGGGGAGCGAGTCGAAGAACGTGCTTAACTCCATCTCGCTCAACCCAGGCAGGTTCGCCGTACGCCAACGCGTCAAGTCCACGTACATTGTGTGGAAGTCGAACGAGTACGTGTCACCCACGATGTACGCCTCGCTCCCCACAGGCGTCTGGCGTCGTAATCTGCGCGCCGCGTCGCTCTCTCCAAAGTCCCGCTCCCCCAGCGGCGGTGGCTGCTGGCCTGCGGGCGTCACGATGAGCTGGTCGGCTGACTGGAAGAGCGGCAGCGCAATGGACGGCAGCACCTCGTTGCTCGCGTCGCCGAAACTGAAGTTCACGCTGCCCACGAGCTGCTGGATGATGCCCATGATCACGTGCGCGATGCTGCGCGTGAAGATACCCGGCGAGATCTGCGCCGGCAGCTCGCCGCCCAGGTACACTGTCCCTCGTGGCGCGCGCTTGAACTGGCCTTGCACCTGGATCCAGAACATGCGTCGACGCCCCGAGAAGAGTCGCGACCAATGCGGATCCTCGGGACTCGTGCGCACGAGGAAGTACACGTAACCTTTGAAGAGATCCGTTTCAAACGCGGTCGGCTCGCGCGAGTTCATCTGCATGAGGCTGCTGTTGGTGTTGGTGGTGGTGGTGGTGGTAGTGTGGGCTGAAACGAAGCTGGTCTGTCGTTGATGATCTTCAGGCTGGTCGCCTCTATCGGGATCATCGGGATCCTGCGTTCGTTGATCATCTGCTGCCGCCTCTGTGTGAACACTGTCCTCGTTGATCGTATAACAGCTGCCAATGTCTCGGATCACCAGTCGAGAAACAAGATCGTCCGAGGACTGCGAGCTGTCTTCCAGCCCAACGTCGTCTCGCTGACTGGTGCGGTCGAGCGACTCGCTCTCGTAGTCGTCTAATGCTACGGTCGAGAACTGCTCCAGAAGTGCGCGCGGATCAGCATCTCGTCTCTCATCCTCCTCATCGTCAGCGTTGTTCTCATCAACAGGTTGCTCTCGGTCGTTCTCGTACACTTCGTGATCATTGCGCCACGCCACATCGTCGCCATTTGCACCGCGTGTCCGTGTGGGACGGCGTCTGCGAATCGAGTCCACCGCCTTCTTTGCGATCTCGCTCTTCGAGCCGCCGTAGCGAGAGACCTTGTCGAGTGCCGTCGCCGCAAGCTCCGCGCCGTGCTCGAGCAGCGAAACCCCCGCGACGGCCGCAACGATGCCGTAGAGCCCGAAGAAGTAGTGCACGAGCACACTCAGCGACGAGAGCAGCGCGAGGTCCACGAGCAGGTCTGGCGTCACCATCGTGTCTTTTGTCGTAGCTGCTGCTGTTGAAGGCGAAGAAGAGCTCTTGAGTGATGGTTGGTCTCTTCTTCGGATCACGTCCCCTGGAGATCCAACCAGTGCGTCGACGTTGCTGCTGCTGCTGCTGCTACGGGCGATGGATGGAGAGCGACGCAATGCAATCAGCAGTAGACTGTGCGTGTCTGGTGCTGATGCAGAGGAGCTCAGACAGGAGCTCACGGAAGTGCGAATGGGCAATAAGGTGTAAGTGAACCTTCTCGTCGTGGGCTTTTCGGCAACACTTTTCTCAAAGCGCGCCGCATTCGGAAAAGCGCATAGAAAGTTAAGGTCAAGCATAGAAAACTGGCACATTCTATTAAATCCGGTCGGAAAAATGCGTACATTGAGATTCCACTGCTTCCGGTCTTAGCAAGGCGAAGAGCTGGAATCTGCGAACAGATTTGACGCAGTGAGCAAAGCTCGCGGAAAAGGGGGGGGACCATAGACAAGCCATTCGAACTTACTCGAGTGGTTCCAGAACCCGCTCCTCCACACAAAAAAAGAACCATCACCCAAAATAGCGTGTGCTATTTTAGGCAAGACAATAAAGTTTCAAACCGCTCCATATCGGCTTCTGTGCATTTCTTACCATGTTTCAAGGATTTTTTAAGCATCATTCTTTCATCCAGTTTCTATTATATATTAAGTAACGATTTTAATTTAGTTTCAAAATGATATAGAGTCTGGAAGGTGGGACACAACCAAAAACCGAGGCTCTTTTCTGATGCGCTTCTCCATCCATTTGCCGAGCCAAAACTCCAAAGAGCTCCATCATCACAGTTTCTGTGGGAAAGCGGGCGGACATCACGAGTCAGTCAGTCACTCAGCCATTCAGCCTCCCAGCCTCCCCTCGATCGTCCGTCCATTCGTCCACCAGCCCACCAATCTATCAACGCGAGAGATGAAGAGCCGCGACGCCGCGATCGTGGTAGACCACCACCGACGGCAGGCCGTTGTGGCGACGCCGCCTCCGAGCAAGGGCGACGAGCAGGTGCGGAAGACGAAGAAGGCGCAAGTGCAGGCACCCCCTTCCAAGCCCAGTAAGCAGCCCAGTAGTAGCAAGCAGCAGGCGCCCGTTGTAGCTACCGGTACCAGTACTGCGCCAGCGCAGCCACAGGTGACGAAGAAAGCCCCGATCCCAGCTGCTGTCGTCAGCACCAGCAAGAAGAGTGCGTTCTATGATGATCTGCTTGATTGTCGGTTGTTGAGGGACTATGACTTACAGAGAATATCTGTTGTGTGTACCGTACTGTATGTGAAACCTACAGACGCGGGCAAGCAGCAGCAGCAACAGCAGCCAGAGGCGTCATCGAAGAAGAAGAAGAAAAGCGCAAAAGACGTGACGACACCAGCCACAACGTCATCCACAACAGCGATCTCAGCTTCCAACACGACAGCCAAGCAGCAGCTACAGCTTCCCAACGGCGAGCAGATGCTGGACCCTGACAGCCTCAAGAGCCGCAACCACTCGCTCTTCCTGGCGCCGAGCGGCGGTGTGTCCTCGTCCAAGCAGCACCAGCTGAGCTGGGGCCACTTCCGTAAGGAGTCGTCGACGCACTCGGTCACCGAACGGCTACACACCGAGATCCTCGAGTACGCGCAGTACACGCGCAGCACCGTGGAGGAAATGGCCGTGCACATTGAGCTCATGATCACCAACGTGCGCACGTGCGTGCAGTCGCTCTGGCCGCGCTCGAACGTCGAAACCTTTGGGTCGTACTCGACGGGCATCTGGCTGCCCAGCAGTGACGTCGACCTCGTCATTCTGGTGCGTTTTTCCTGTTTGGTGTTTAGTATGAGGGCTATGGAATCTAACCATTCGTTTGTCGCCTGTGTTTTTCTATAGGACGTGGTGGAAGTGAACGATGCTGTGGTCACCGTGAAGAACCTGCGCAGGCTCGCGAAGGCGCTTGAGGCCCAGAAGTGGGTCCACTCGCTCGTGCTGCTGGACACGGCCAAGATTCCCGTGCTGAAGCTAGTGAGCGCCGACACGCGTGTGCCCATCGACATCACGTTCGAGTCGTCGGCCACGCACAGCGGGCTCATCGCGCGTGACCTCATCAAGCGGTACGCCGACGAGCTCCCGGAGCTCTACCCACTCGCTGTCGTCTTCAAGCAGCTGCTGCGCGAGCGCGACCTGAACGACGCGTACACGGGCGGCCTGAGCTCGTACTCAATTGTGCTCATGATCATCCACTTCGCGCAGCTCTGGCGCAACGGCGAGCGCTGTTTCCTGGCGGCCTCCATCTACGCTTCGGGCTCTTTACCCCCGTCGCCGGCGGCACTTGCGGCTGAGGCGGCGCGTTTGGCAGCGGCTGATATCAAAGTATCAGGATCCCCGACGAAGGCTTCGAATGGAAATGGCACTCCGACAGAGGTTGGTTCGCCCGTGAAGATCAGTGGTAGTGCAACCGTGACGCCGACGTCCTCGTATGCCGCAATCGTGTCACGTCCGAAGAGCCTGAAGCGACCGGCATCAGAGACCGGAGGGAAGAGTACCAGTGATACTAGCAATGGCGCGTCTGATACCAGTCCAGTGCAGCGCTTCAGCTACGCGGCCGTGGCCGCCGGTATCGTGAAAGTATCGGAAGACGACTCGTCTCGAGCCAGGCAGAGCAACAACAGCAGCACATCTGCGCCCGCCCCAGCGCCTCCATCGAGCTACGCTGCAGCCGTCGCTGCGGCTGCGGGTTCAAAGTCGTCGTCTGCAACCAAAGTATCAAATTCTGGTACCAGCTCCAGTACTACTTCAGTATCAACATCCAGCAGCAATCCTGATACTCGATCTATAGACTCGGCGAGCGTCACGAGTAGCAACGCCGACACGGAGGACTCGTCGTCATCGTGCAGTAGCAGTTCAGCGGCGGACAGCGACGACGAGAACAGCAAGCAAAACCAGCAACAGCTGCCGCCGCCGGTGCAGCGCTGCGTGTGCCTGGGCGAGCACACGATGATGCTGCTCGAGTTCTTCGGGATCATCTTCGACTACCGCAAGAATGGTATCTCGATCCGCGACGGTGGGTACATCTACCGGCTCGCGGACCACGGCTCGGAGATCGGCAAGCCGGCGCTCGTGATTGAGGACCCGATTCACCCGGATCGCAACGTGAGCGCGAGCAGCTTCGCGTTCTCCAAGGTTGTCGCGGTCTTTGAAGACTCCTTCTACGCACTCAAGTACCACCGGCCGACCAAGTTCGCGCCATCGGCGCTGAGCTGCCTGCTGAGCGCCTCGGGCCACACGAGCCATCACCTGGCGACCAAGGGCGGCTTGAGGTGAGACGGTACGCCTTGCATTACCGACCTAAAGCGTTTGTGATTATTTTCCCGTGTAAATGAGATTGTGAAATTGGAAGAGAAGAAAAGAAGAGAACCCTCCGAGCCAGCTAGCCAGCAGCTGAAAGCAGAAGAAGAGAAGGCGTCGGGCACAGTGAGAGGGAAGGAAAGCGATACGTAAGGAATTTGTAGTCTAACGAGAAACCAGGGAACAATAGAAAACCACAAGTAGATTGATTGGCTCATAGCCAACCAAACGTTCGTTCGCCATCGCTTTGATTGATCTGACTCACAAGTGTTCTTGCACCGTTCACTGATAGGATGATTGTCGTCCTGTGGTGGACGTACCGATAGCACTTGAAGTTCCAAAGTGTATAGTATGACAAACGCGCTACGGTACTGTGAACTGGTTGGCTTTGATATCGTTTCGACCTTAACTCTATGAAGTGATCGCAAAGACTTGCTGCACATAGGTGCGCTCTAATCCTCGTACTCGAACGAGTCGTAGCCGTCGTCGTCCTCGTCGCCCGTGTTCAGCTCCGAGATGAGCATCTTGACGCGCGCGAGCGCGGACGACGTGGACGCGAGCGAGTACGAGCTGTGGCGCTTGGTGGCGACCAGCACGATGTCCTGGTCCGCCGTCTGCGCGGGCTCCATGTCGTCGAGCACGACGCAGAGGCTGCCATCTTGCATCTCCAGGAGCTCGTCGCGCACAGTGTCGCTCGCGTTCTTGAGCCACGACTCCTTCGTGGCCAAAAGCGTCGAGAACTCGCCCATCTGCAGCTGGATCACGCGGCGCGAGAGGAATGGCAGCAGCGCGCGCGCGCCTTCGTCAAAGAGGTCGTACCCCGTGCTTGTGCGGCGTAGCACTTCCACGCCGGCCTTGTACACTGACAAGCGTCCCTTGTAGTCGTCGTCCAAAAAAGTGGACACTATTGGCGTCACGAGATGGACAGATTTGTCCTTGGCGAAACCGCTGCGCTCCATGAAATGTGGACGCGTGAGTTCCTTAGAGAGGCCGTAGAACGCGCGGATGGCCTTGAGGTTCTTCTCCTCAATGGCGGAAAAGCTGCCGTGCACCTTCTTGGCGACCTTGAGCTTCTTCTTGTCCTGCTTGATGGTCCCTGACGAGTTGGCGTTCTCTGGGACCGCTGGCCCCGCGAGCGGCGTCACAACCTGCTTGTTCTTCTTGATGACCGCAACAAAGAGACCGTGCGTGTCGTTCTGGTGCGGCAGGATGCGCATGCAGCGGTTCAAGTGCATCTTCTTGCCCTCGGCGGCAGTTGGCGGCCACATGGTCGCGCGCAACGAGCACTTTTGGTCGTCGGATGCATCATCCCAGGACGCCACGCTTTCCATGTCTTCGTCAAGAACCTTCCACACCGTGCATCCCGTGGACCGCTTGAGCTCTGGATAAATAGCCGACATGTCCACAAGCTCATATGCGCCCTCACCACTGCGCAGCAGCTCGGCTACGACCGCCTCGTTCTCGATCGGGTTGAACGACCGCGTGCAATAGACTACCGAGCCGCCGACCTTGGCCAATGACAGCGCCTTCTGCGCCAGTGCCACCTGACTGCCGTGGAACTTGAACGCGCTCGCAGGGCTCCATGTGCGCCAGCGCTCTGGGATCTTGCGGATCAGGCCATCACCCGAGCATGGAGCCGAGCAAATGACACGGTCGAAGAGTGCCTTCTGCGTGTCGCGGCCGTCATAAGTGTGTGGCTGCGGGAACTCGAGCGCCTTGTGCGCCGTTACCACCACTTCGCGAGAGAGTGCCAGTGTGCGCGTGAGGACGCGGTGCGCATTGTTTGCCGCACTGGCGTCGCGCTCGTTCACGACCAGCAGACCCGGATTTCGCTTCTGCGTCTCGGACTCGGGATTGAACGTCGCGCTCAGCGCCTCGATAATCATTGGTGCGCGGTGCTCGCCGCCACCGCACAAATCCAGCACGCGGTCGCCAGGCGCCACCTGCAAGAACGCTGGGAGGATGCTTGTGGATGGCTCCTGACGCAGCAAAAGCCCCAAGTGGCACTGCGCACGGAAGTAGTCGCTCAGATCCTTCAAAGGCTCCGACTTGCGGAAACTCTTGCTGTCGATCGTGAGCTAAGGACACACAAGTACAAGCAGCACGGTGGCAAGATTGTGAGTCAATATCAATGCAGGGCCAAGGTATAGACTAGCAGCAGGTACGAACCTTCCAGATCGTCTTGTCTTCTGTCCAGGACACTGGCGCGAACTCAACCTTCTGCTCGTCACCCGATGCGAGCTTCACAGTGCGGTCGCTCATGTCGAAGTCCGTCTCCAGTGTGCCTGTCACGATCTCAGCCAGGCTCTTGTAGTTGCCTGCAAATACGTACAAGCAAGCAATGTAATACATATGTCAGTAGCTAGCAGTCAAGTACGACAACCACATGCTCTAATAATACGCACCGTTCACGCGCACGTGCACCGGCATGGGCTCCTTGAGACTCGCGACAAAGAGACCCCACTCGTCCGCTGGCAGCTGCAAGAACTCCTGGTAGTATTGCTCGAATGTGCGGTTCTCACGGTCGAATTTACGCCACACGATCTTCTGCGCCTTGTCCTCGCGGTAACGCTTCTTCTTCTTGTCGATCTCGTGCTGCGCGATCTCGGCGCGTGTGCGCTTACTCGCCTTCTTGCTCGACGCTGCCATGGCGTTTTGTTCCAGCTCGGACACGAAGTCACGCACCTCCGAGTCCTCGAGCGACTTGAGCGGGATCACGCCCGCGAGCGCCGCATCGCCGAACTGCTCGTCGTCGCTGTCACTGCCGCTGTCGTAGGCACTCTGTTGCTTCTGCTTTTGCCCCTGCTGCTTGCTCTTCTGCTGTTGCTGCTTGGCGCTACTGCTGCTGCTGGAAGTAGACGCTGGTACCGCCTTCTTTTTGCTCTTCTCGCGCCGTTGCGCCGCGCGACTCTGTCCTGCCATCGCTCCTGTTGTCTTCCGGTCGAGATGTGCTTATTGGGGCAGCTCTTCGCGTCACCAATGACCTTTTGACTGGTGTTGTTGTGCTGATGGTTGGTGTTTAGTAGTAGACAGTTCACTTGGTTTCACTATCTATCCGTCGATTTTCTATTATTTTTTGTCAATCAACGACTCCATAGTAAAACTAGGTTACCAATCTCAAGTACAGTGCTGAGCAACCACATACACGTTTTTAATGAGTATTTCAATGCAGCCCAAATCACCGTGGGAGACAGAATAAATATGTGTGTGACTATCAAAAAGCTGTATCAGGTTAGTGCGAAAGCTGAGTCGCCGCCTTCTTCTTGGCGTCCGTTAGGAGAGATGTGTTGTACGAACGCGTCATGCGGTAGCGCAACACTTGGCTTCTGGCGGCCACAATCAACGTGTAGGGCTTCCTTCACCAGTTCGTTCACCTCGTCCACGTACGCCCAATTTCCGAAAGTGGTGGGCGTACTGAGGCGCCAGCGTCCAAATACTCAAGAGCCTGACCATTGTCATGTCGATCATGGTGAGGCCTTCGAGCTTGGGTGGGGTTCGGCGCTGAGCTCGCGCACGGTGCACATAATCTCGCCGAGCTCCAGCAGCGTCTGCAATCCATTGGTAGGCTGCTGTGACCACCCTGGCGAGAATCTCACCCTCGTTCAATGCTCTCACCCAATCAATAATGACGGTCGAGATGCTCTCCTGCATAGCGCTCATGGAGTAGCTGTAGTAGTAGAGGCGCGGCCCAACAACGTTGTTGAGACGGGACCGTTCGCCAAACACTTCTGCATGTCCGGCCTTGCTGCACTTGAACTGAACTTGCCGAGCTTGTCGGTGCCGACGGCCATGAAGGTGCTATCGCACTCGGCGCGCCATTGCCGGTTCCAACTACCGGAGCCGCCTTGACCGAATAGTCAGTCGTTCATGTACGTGCGAGACAGAGCGGGTTGTTTTCGGGGGCACTGCGGAGAAAGCGGTGGTCGGCCATTGCATGGAGCTGCTCGTCGCCCTCGGCGCAGCAGGCGCTCGCTCACAATAGCGGACGCAGCTGGAGCCTCACTCGTGAAAGGCAGCCACGCTCCGTCGATCATCATCTGGTGCTTCTGGAGGTTTGTCGGCCACAGTCGGTGGTGCAGCCCAATCATCAGCAAACTCACAGCTCAGCTGTTTCCGCGATGCAGTTGTGCGTCTGAGCAGCATGGACGTACGATCGTCACCTTCACATGTGAACAATATACACACCAAGGTGCTGTACATTACTGCAGTCGATACACACGACACACACCGGCGCGTTACGTGCTGCGCTGCATGCAACGAACAGATGCCGTGTCTTTCTATATTGATGGGCGTGGCCTCTATTATATCAGCGTTATTGTTGATCGGCGCCGAGTAAGTGATCAAGAGAGGAGATTGTAAACATAAGAATACGTTGGCACCTGACATGTCGAAGTGACCCCCATGTGTATCCTGCAAAAAACATGGCCTGGCATGAGCACCTGACCTGTCCTCAAATTGTCCCCAAACGAATTCCAACGCTACCCGACCCAAATGCCCAGGCCGCTCTCAATCTTGTTCTCCTCGAACCGCACGCGCTTGAAGTCGTCGTGCACGATCGCGATCACGAGCAGCACGAGCGCTGTGTCCACGTTCGGCACAATCTCCAAAGTGAACGCGTTGAGCAACACCTCGGCGCTCTTGGGTCGAAACACGCGACCCAGTGCCATGCGTGGCGTGCTGTGACCCTGCTCGAGCCAGAGTATGGCGTTGCGTGAGCGCCACTCGCCCTGTATCGTGATCACACGGCGCTCGCTTGTGGTGATGTCCGTGAAGTCGACGCGCAGAGTCGTGTCCAGGTAGCGCTCTTTTGTGCGTGCGCCATGCTTGACGTACACTTGGAGTAGCGCCGAGTCCTCCGTCTGGTCTTCCGGTGAAACTCCAGAGCGGTGCACGTAGTAGATGCCCGGGGTCTCCGGCTTTGTCGCAATTGTGACGAGAGGCTGCTTGTCGCCGTCCAGCAGCGTCTGGAGCTCCACATGCGGACCCGTGCGGAAGAGCGCCTTGCGACTGCTTAGGTCTTTGTACACGAGGTTCTTGGAGGACTGGAGCGTATCCTTGCACTTGACGCGCGTGACCTCCGTGGGGTTCACGAAGCGCGGGCCGATCGCGACGAGCGGCTGAGGCGACGCAGTGAGCTCAATGTCCGCGTAAGGGCCGTGAGCGGCGGAGCTGGAGTTGCCCATGGCGTTTGGTTGTTTCTTGTGTGCAAATTGCACAGTGAGCGATTCGTGAGCTGCTCGAATGAGCTGACGCTGTTCAGCACCGGCTCATGCGCTGGGACTGCCTTTTCGTAGTGGTCCTCTAATGGCGTGCAGTACCTATAACACGTACCCACTTTGACTGGCTGTTGGATTTGCTCAGAACCGAACTCCTGTACAATAAAGCGCATGCATGGTCGCAAATTAGCAGTGCAGCTACCTGCTGACATGTTGAAGGACCCCTTTGCAGACACGAGCACACGATTGCCAGCCTACAAGCGTGGCTGTTTGCCGTGTTGCTGCTTTACGGCCAGATGTCTTGAGATCGGAGGGCTTCTTCTGCGTCTGTGTTGACTCATCATTACAAAGCGCACTCTCTCTGACCTCAGGTATTGCTATAATGCACTCTCTTTCTCCAGCAGCCGTACATGTTGCAGGAGCAACAACACGGTTGGTTGCCCCACGACTGAGCACTGTAGAACGCTTTACTGAGTCGTAATGTGCTCATATCGACAAACGCAACGCGGAGGTCTCTAGACCCCGAGGATGTCGAGCACTGCTAGTCTTCGGACTACAGAAACGATAAATGAATGCGCTGGCTGACTGTGAGCGGCTCGGTTCGCCTGGAGCCCTCGCGCACTGGTGGTCAATGCCCACAGGCAGCAGCAGCAGCTTTGCTTCCTGTACAGTAAACAATACGAGAGGACAATGTACTTTGATGGGGACAGCCAAAGCACATACTGTGCCGCTCATACGGTTAGGACATCCTCATTCTTGCCACCGTTGTGGTTTGGACACCTGCTCAACAGAATAGGATCAGTGGCGGAGATTCACTCTGCGGTCGCTACAGGCTTCCTCAGGCGCAGAAAATTGGTATGTGTGCTCCCGAGTAAGTGTACGAGCGACCCCAAATCAGCGTGCTTTAATTCTTAGTCTAGAGATGGGAAGGTGTAAGGGCTTGGTTGCAATAGGAATTGGCTCTAAACTTGGGCCACAATGCACAGACGCATGGCACTGGGTCGCGTGTTTCGACCCAAGAGCGCCGAGGTGTTGCTCAACGCGTTCACTTTGGAGATTGTGCCGGACGTGGACACAGCGCTCGTGCTGCTCGTGATCGCGATCGTGCACGACGACTTCAAGCGCGTGCGGCTCAAGGAGGACCAGATCTTCTAGCCCTGGCAAAGTTAATGAGCCCACATCTACTCACCTCAGTTTGCAGAGGTTTTCGATCTGCAGTGCAACGCGAACACACCTTTTATTCGAGGCTTTACTTAATTTTGAGGAGAGCGAACAGCGCTGGATCAGTCTGCGTGTGCAAGTTCGACCCAGGGCTTGACTGACCCCATAATTGTTCAGCCCGCTGGATGGACGCCAACGCCGAGTGAGCACATCCCACCGCGCATCATGTGTCAGAAGATTGAGGCGGAGCTGGAGACAATGATGGACACTAGAGAGGAAAGCGAGAATCGCTATTAGGTCGACTGCTTCCGTGCTCGAGGCCAAGCACAACGTTCACTGGACAACGGCGAAGTCAATGTTCTACCAGCTTAGGAAGGAGAAGGAGAAGGCGAGTCAAAGTGAGAATAAAGGAGAAACGATAAACCAAGGCGTAGTCGAGGGCGAGAGGTGGCGTTGCAAGAGCAAGTCCACACGATTCGCAATGCTCTCTATAAAATGTCGGAGAGTGGCGACGTCGATGTCGTGGATGGCGGCGGGCAGCAAGTGTGAGCGAATCTTTGTGCGCGATCAGGCTGAGAGGATCTTCGATGCGCTTCAAGCGATCGTGGACACTGGTGCCAGTGAGGAGAACCAGAGCACGCGAGACGAAGTGTTGGCGGTGCTGACTCTGCTGAAAGGTATACTGGAGCTTATGGAGGAGACCTAGGAAACCATTCTTTCCTTGATATTTGACAATGATGATACATGCGGTTAACGACTGGGGTTGTGAGTGGTGTGCTTACCGATAGGCTTGGCTGATGAGTTCGCTGGACTCATGAAACTCAAGCTAGCATGGATATCTCTGCCGCTTGCTTGTCCGAGCGGTACCACATGGACTCCACAGCGCAACTCTCTTCGTCAGGGTTACTGTATACTATCGATGCCAATGACGGAAATCTACAGCGACGACATCACACCACCGACGACCCGCGTTGCGTTATCCGGTCCTGAAGTGCAGCAGATCTCTCAGCACTGATGCTGCACAGAAACTCAGCGAAGCGAGTTGTCTTGGCAGCCATGGGGCTGGAAGTGCACAGTCCACTCCGACTTGCCCCTCAACACAATACAAGGTCGACAGCGTGTTGCACGGTCGCTGTCATATATGCGCTCGATCACGGCGGGCTGACATCCTCCTTCCATTCGCCCCGCCAAGTCTACGAAGAGCATGTCACAGGACGAAGTCGACCTCGGCCAGCCAGCTCTCTTGACACCTGCAGCAACAATGAGAGCGACCTATCCCGCGAAGGGACAAAGGTGGTCACGGTCGCGCTCGATTGGCAACGCGTGCGCTGTCTCAAGGCCAAGTGCCTGTTGTGCATTACTCTTGGCGCTGCTGCAGAAGCTACTCCAGACGCGGGTAGTCGTCGGTTGAAAGAGTTTCACTCGCAAGCGAAGCTACTTGCCTCGTTCTCGATCAACACAACAGCCAAAGCATCATGACAAAGAAATCAATCGTCAAGTCAAAGAGCAATACGCACGCACATACACACAATGCCATGAACTAGCAACGTAAAACCGTGTAGCATGCCCCTTGAAGACGGGAAGGCATTACGCCACCAACCAGTCGCAGTCGCATTCACTGCTCTTATGTGGCGACGCGGGAGCGAGCACCTTCAGCACATACACGGCGCAATTTCGCCACTGAGACGCCGCCAGGTGCGCATCGTCACCACCTTCCTCAACCAGTCAAGAGGTCGAAATCCGTCTGCCTCAGCGACAGCAGGGAGGGTCCATCTGAGCAACACGCGTGCGTGGCGTTCTTCTCGCAGGCGTTCGCGTGCTGTTTGCGCCGCCTGTTCTGGGATTGCGCCGCTTGATGATAAAGGCACAGTGTGCAGCCATTCGCATGTCGCAAGGTCCGAATGCTTTTACTTTGCAATTGCATACCCTGCTTTAAACAATCAGCGCATTAGAGGAGCATGAGCGGCATTGTGTTTCCTACAATATCAATTCTGCATTTCTCAGTACCTCGTAAATTGGATATACTGTTTGGAATGCCCTACCGCAGTAAAATACTCAGCTGCTAAACCTACAGTACCCTCAACAAAATCCTCATATACAAATATCAACATTGAAGCATAGACACGAACGATATTTTCCCGTGATGGGCCTCAAAGACGTTATATTACGCATTAGCTTCCTTCCTTCCTTGTCATCACCAGCAAGCGACGCTTTCCACACAACACAACCCGCACGACAAGCCACAGTTGAGAGAGAGAACCTGCGCTTTACGAGCCCAGCCCAGCCCAGCAGAGAGAGAGAAGAGAGAACCAAGCGATCGGCCCGTTGTTTGTCGCTTCCGTTTCCCTTCCTCCCCACCCTCCGTCGCGCATTTGCTTCTCCCCCTTTCTCGTACAAGCCACACACGCCCGAGCCCCCCCGAGTAATGCTGAAGGACTGTCCGCAGCATCAGTGGATCAACCAGCGCACTCACGAAACCCGCACGGCGTTTTGGCAAACCTATTGAGTGCAGACACGAGGCGAGGGACCAAATTTTTATCATTTTTAGTATCGCGTGAGTGGAGAGGAGAGAGCGAAGAGAGAAGAAGAGCGAGCGCTGAGCATGCGTGACGAGCACGTGGACCGCACCAAGATGGCACGGCTCGCCAAAGATGACTCGAAGCTGGACTGGCTCCAGACGTCCGTGTCTTCGGAGAGCCTGCAGACGATCATGGGCTTTCTGCCCATGGGCGACCGCTTCGCGCTCATGCAGACGAGCAAGTGGCTCCTAGACGAACCCATCGCCACGAGCTTCACGTCATTCTGCGGCGTGTGCGTCGAGTGCGCGAACAAGAACCCGCACCTGTGCAAGACCAAGGACAACCAGCAGCCCGAGTCATTCTGGAACTGTCTGCTCAAGCACTCGAGTGGTGGTGCGCTCAAGGAGCTTCACTTAGCGAGCTGTGACGCATTGACTGCGGATGTGCTGAAGGCGTCGCCGTTCACCAAGCAGGCGCTCACGGGGCTTCAAGTGCTGAATCTGAACCGTTGCGGCACACTCGGCGCCGAGGGGGTACGTTTGCGGTGCTTTGATTGTGATGGTGTGATGTATCTGTACACTGCCGGTACTGGGCAGTTAACTGACTCTTGCTTGTACTTCAATTGATTGCCTTTATTCACTGTATGTAGCTCCTGATGCTAGCGGAGATCTGCACGAACCTGCGCGAGCTGCACTTCCGCGACATGGCCGTGGATAGCAAGGCGCTCGAACTGCTGTTGCGGAACAACGCCAAGACACTGCGTGTCGTGGACTTACTTGGATGCCACACTGTGCGCGGCGACGACGTGCGCAACATCGTGCTGTGCGAAAACCTTCAGGACCTGAGCCTTTGGGGCTGCCACAACGTCGACAACAAGTCGATTGCGTTCGTAGTGGAGACGTGCAGCAAGATCGCGCGTCTAAACCTGCGCTACTGCCACAAAGTGGATGACAAGCTCGTCGCTGCCATTGCTGGTGCTCTGCCGAAGCTGAAGGATCTGAACCTGCGCTATTGCTACAAGATCTCGGACAAGTCGATAGACACCATCTGCGATTCGCTGCCTCAGCTGGAGAATCTGAACCTCTCGCAGTGCTCGCGCGTAACGGACGCGGCGATCCTGCGCATCGTGGCGTCGCTGCGCAACCTGAAGGAGTTGCGTCTCTGGGGCTGCACGAAGCTCACGTCCGCTGCGGTGTACGCGATCTCGTCCGATATGCCGTCGCTGAACCTAGTGGACATCCGCAGCCGCGATAAGTTCGAAGCGGTCATCGGCGGCCCAACGGCGCTGAAGTTTCTGATCCAGACGTACCGTAACACGCTCGCGGAGTGGGAGCAAGCGGGTGAAGTGGGTGTGTTCAAGCGTCCGCGCCTGTGTGCCGTCGCCGCGTGATCTCGTCGTATCGAGTATCCAAAGAGACTTCTAATCCGTTGGTTCTGCTGGTGCTTTTCTCTCTCGTGCGTGGGCTCGCCGCAGATGCTGCTGCATCTGTTGCTTCGTTTTCTTTTTCTCCTTTCCGCATTGCGTGCTGCTCGTCTTCTCCATTCTGAATGGTGTGCATTTTGTTTGTTGCTCTTCTCTTGAGTTCCGCATCGTTCAGGTACTCTGCATGCTAAACAATCAATACAAAACACGAAAGAAATGCCAAAACACAAAGCAACATAATCGTGATCACCACCGTGTTCGTCTGTCCTTCGCCCTGTCGTCAAGTCTTCAGTCTCGATGTCGACGCGTCTATTGGTCTCGTCACTATGATGTCGTTACACCTGAACCTGGTCCAAGATCGCTCGCAGATGAAGCGGAAGCGAGTGGCGGAGCACGAGGAGCGTATGAAGGTCGTCTGCATGCAGAGGACTCGACGTCGCCCCCAAAGTGTCTCTCAAGAACGTCGTGTTCTCTTTCTCCACCTGAAAACAACAACAAAGAAAAAGACATCAAATGTCAGGCACCCACCATGTTCAGCATCCCACACAAATATTCACCTTGCACTCTTCTCACCTCTTTCAAAATCGACGTCTGGATGTGAAGACACGTAGGTTTCTTGTCGTCATCATCGTCATCATCTTCTCTCTTGGACTCCTGTTCGCCTGTCTCGCCAACGGATTGGCGCTTCTGGCTTGCTGCGGACATGGACAGCGCCATGGCCTTCGCGAGCAGCATGGCCTCATCGTCGTCACCTCCAGAGCTCGGACTGTCCGGCACCTCCGGGAGTGCATTCACGATCGCTGTCTCTGGAATCGGGTAGCTGAGTCTCTTGTAGAGCAGCAGATACACCGCATCGGAGACTGAGTTGGCCACGAGGCGGTTAATCTCCTTCCAGCTCGATCGCTCCACTTTCATATCGTTGAACTTGATCCATGGAGACGATGGAGAGTCTTCAAAATGGAGCTGGTGACTCGAATCATCACTCTCACGGCAGAAGCTGTAGTAGTGACCCGAGTTCGCCGTCATGCCGCTGTGGACGAGCACGCCATACAGTCCGTAGTGACGGTTGCGCTGGCTGTCTCGCAAACTCACATTGTCATCTGCATCGAATACTACATCTTCGTCCTCCTCCGTCAGCGATGGGAGCGTCAGCAACGCAGGAAACTCGACGTCGTGCAGGGACTTGCGCGTTTTCTGCTGCGTCCAGTCGTAGAACATGCGCTTCACTGTGAGAATCAGGTGCGAAGGCGGAGACACAACGACGGTGTGGGTGCGGGACTCGGTCTTGCGGTCACACTGGGAGCACGAGAGTGAGTTGTCGCCACCGAGCGTACGCGTCGCGACGAAGCGTGAGAGCATGGATGCAATATCGTGTCGCCAGACGCGCTCCGAGAAGATCAGCTGGCCGTCCTTCCACTCGGTTCCGTAGTCCTTCTTGAAAGCCACGCGCACGTACGAGTCCTTCATCAACTGCCAGCTCCCACCCCCGATGTTAGCCTTGCTCGCATTTGCTCCGCTCGCCGCAACTGGGCTCGTTGTAATCGTCGTGGAGGCGGTGGTGTCGTCGTTGCCGCTCCACCACCCGTCCAGCTCGTCTCCACTCTCACCCAGCGTCAGTTCGAACGGATAGCTCGCTGGCATAAAATCAGTCATCGTCGTTGGGTTCCCTTGCGTCTCCGCACTCCACAAGCCGAGCATGGTCTGCTTCTGCTTTTGAGCTGACTTGAACAGCGTGGCATGGAAAGAGCCTGGTAGATGGCCATGGAGGATAGTACCAAACTTGCCCTCGACAACTCGCGCCTCGGAGACGCTCTCCATCACCGATAACGAGATGAACTTGCCGAAGCCAGTTGGAACCGACGACGTGATCTCGTACTCGCCATTCAGAGGGCTCTCGACAGGTTTCACGACTTGGTCAGGATCCGATTTCGCGAAACACAAGTGAATCGCAACGCCCCTTGTCCCCTGGTTCAGGTTCGCTTTCATGCCTAACGGAGTGTGCTGAATCTTGGTGAACCCTGTGGAAAGTGTGTCGACTTGAGGGCCAGATGTCCACATTGGGAGCAGATCCATCAGCACCTTCTCATTCGGAGCTCCACTCGCACGTTTGTAGCAGATGAAGATCGGAACCCCTGCGGTACCATCGTTGATGTTGGCCGAGTGGCCGCCCGGTGTGGTCTTAATGCACGTGTAGCCCTCTGGAACAACGTCAATCTCGCTGTAAATCACGCACACGTCGCTCACGTAAAACCCACTCGAAGGAGTCTCCTCGCGCTTCACTGCAAGATACAACGAATGTGGCGACGGCGTCTGTGCAAGCAGGTTGCCACTGCGGCCTGAGCAACTCTCACGGACGACCTTGACACCTTCAGGAACCTTTTCATCACCACGCAGCACAAAGAGCTCTGAGATTGGCCACTTCACCTTGACTGATTGCGAGGTCTGTACACCGTGCACCGTGATAGGTCGTCCCTTGCCGTCGCCGATTGTGCCACTGATCGCGTACAGGTTCGAGTCCGCGTTCGGGCGAAGCTCGATGTCAAAGAGCTGGGACTGTTTCACCTTTGGTCCCTTCCAGTATCCCGTCACGGTGTACACTTGGTTGCCTTCCTGGGAAGTCGTAGACACAGACTGAGACCACGTCGACGTGATCTTCGCGACCGCAGAGATCTCACCCTTGTCTTCAAAGCCGCCCTTGATCACAAGTGTCTCCGAGATTCGCTCCGAGACCGAGTGGATTCGAACAGCCTTTCGGGTGCGATCGGTGTCTTCACTCGCCATCCAGTCGCCCTTCAAGAGCGACGAGATGTCGTTCACACTTGCCTGAGGGTACACGTCGATCACTTCGTAGTCGTTGTACTTTGGCACCTGTCGAGGAGCACGGAAGACATCAACTGCAAAAATCGGGTTGCCATGGCCTCTTCGTACCATCAACTGAGCAGGAACTGTCGGAGGATTCTCAACCGGAAGATTTGGATCAAACGTGACCGATGTCGGGCTGCCAATCGATGTCCAGCCTTTCTCCTGGTACTCGGAGACCTCGTCACCTTCCACGAGCTTCAAATCCGTCAGGCATGGTTCGTTGCCGCCAACTTGGTACGCCAGGTACTGCTTCACTGGATCTTCGTGACTCAGGTTCAACAAGTGGTCGACCATCTTGTATCCGGGGATGCCGCTGTTGACGATCTTGAAATCTGTGATCGGCATATCGCAGCGGTAGCACAAGAACACCTTCGTGCCTTCGCCTTGGTTAAGATCCACTCGGATCTGCTTGAAACCATCCGGCACCGACTCGTTCCCGTAAATGACTTGGAGATCCGTGATTGGAGAACCGTTCGGCTCACGTCGAATGAACAGGTAGACTTGTTTCTTGCCTCCAACAACGTTCGTGCTTCCTCCGAAATTCAGATCGAGCTCTACTCGTTCGTAACCCTGCATTGTCGGTCGCACGTCGTTATAGGGTGCGACCTTGACCACCAGGTCCGTGATTGGCATCAGTGAGGCATCATCCATGTCCATTAAGCTCGTCGATTTGCGCTCGGGACATCGCTTCACGCACAAAAATACGTACGGCGCGCCACTTCTGTCTTTGTTCACGTCGTGGTTCATTCGCTCGAATCCGCTCGGTGTCGCGATGTCCATGGACGAGCCACTCACGGCGGTGATGCTTGTGATAGGAGTGTACCGCAAGTCGATCATGTTCAGCAGCAGCTCCCAGAAGTACTCCTTGTTCACCGACTTCTTACCACACGTCTTGCACGCCAACACCGTTGCTTGGACGCCGCCGAAGATATCTGAGACGCCATTAACAGTGTCCTGCTGCTGACTCAGCTGCTTTGAGAGTGAATCGATCAAGTAGTGCGCAAAGTCGGAGGTGTCTTGCTGTCGACCGGCTTGGAACGTCGCTGGCAGACAGCGCTGCAGTCCGTGTGAGTCCAGCGAAGGACGCTGGGATGCAGTCATCCGCGCGAACAGGCTTTGCACACAGCCGAGAATGCCATTTCCACTTGCTGCGTGGCTGCCGTCTTGTGGGACAGATACGTAGCGCTTGAGATCGGACGACAGAATCAGCCGGCGGAACTCTTGCGTCATGAACAGCGTCTGCAAGAAGCTGTTCTGGTAGCACACGTTCGTGAGATTCTGCTTCATGTTGATTAGCCCTGAGTAGAATGGCTGAAGCTGCATTGCGTCCTTTGAGTCTTCCACGACGTTGAGCCCTCGGAACTCGGACGAACTAGGAGCCAGCACACACTTCCAGTCTCCAGAGCCATCTCCACGAAACCATTTCCCATCAAAACGGATCGCACTCGAGTCCCATTGCAGCACCAGTGCGTTTTCTTGTGTCTGGGTCAGCTTCTTGAACTTGCCCTCTATCTTCCAGACACCATCTTGGTTGAATCGAGCAATGCCACTCAGGTAGCCATCCTTGTCGGCGTACGTCCCGTCGATGTACTCTGCGACGACACTCTGCTGAAGTGAGATTTCCATAATTCCAACAGTAGTTTCCCAGAAGGGTCCCTTCATCGCGTCCAAGAATTCACTCTGGCTCGTTGCCTCGGCGACAGTTTGCTTGTAACCTCGGAGGAACTTCAGGTTTTCCACGGCTGCAGAGCTGATCCCACTCGGAATGACTGGAGCTGCTCGTCGTTCGCTCTCGTCGTGGGTCAGATCAATCGGAGTTGGAAGCAGAGGCGGGTCACGCGTCGATGGAGGCAAAGCCATGATCACCTCCGAGACATCGATCGTGTCGGCAATCGCCACGGTCTTCGGTGTCGAGCACATGTAGCATATGTCATCGGTGCTCTTGTTCTCCATGGTGCATGCCGAGCAAAACCAGGGCGAGATGCTCGGCACGTTCATCTGGCTCTGCTTAGCAACATCTTCAGCAGCGTTGTAGAGAGTCGTCAAACCGCTGGCCGGCTGAACGCGGGTCTCGGGCTCGGGGGCCTTCGGGCGAGGGGTGTCACAGATCGAGCACTTTGTCGCGTCGCCCGTGTTGAACATTGTGCATGCTTCGCAGGACCAATCGGCGCTCGCTGCCACCACTGGTGCTGGTTGAGGAGCTTCAACCAGTGCCAGCGCTCTTGACGTGGATACTGGTTGGGTCGTATTTGCTGCTGACGACTTAGCTGCCTGAGGCGCTTTGTTTCCACAGATGGAGCACTCGCTCAGCTCGGAAGCGTTGATGACGGTGCACTTACTGCAGCACCACAGGAACGTCGTGATCGGGTGCTGAAGCTGCGGGTAGTCGTCTGCATTCACAGCGATGCTGCAGCGGCACAAACCGCTCCCACGCATGTGGCACGCACAAGCTGATGACATCACCCCCATCGCAACAAGCTCATGGCTTTCGTGACAAAGCGACGCGCAGATGCGGCACACTGTGTTCTCGTGGAGAAGGTTGCACGTCTGGCATCCAAAGCTCTCCTGCTCAATCGCGCTGCCGTCTGTCGAGCATCGTGTGCAAATGACAGTGTTCTCTGGCTTCTCCTCTGAGGTGTCACCATTTGGGTTCGTTGGCTGAAGCGAAGCAATTCCAGAGTATACCGACGCCAAGACTGACGGAACTGAGTCACTAGCTGGGCTGGCAAATTCCTGGAATCGCCACTGATTGAGCCGGATGGAGGCACTACTGGAAGAAGTCGGCATTGCTGGGAAAATGAGCCCCGTGCGGATCGAACTCGCTGGCTGGATACCCAAAGCGAGCGCGATGTCAACTGCGCATTCGAAGACCACTCCTCCCTCACCGAGTTCAACAGACACCACCTTCGCTGGCAGCGAGTACTTCACTTGAATGACTGGAGTCGTGGTTTCCGACACGACATGCCTCGCTTGACCGAGCTTGTAGTTGTGATTCTTCACTCTGATGAACAGCCCAATGTTGTATCTGGAGCTTTCACCACTGCATGGATGCGTATCAACGCTGACGAAGAGACTTGATCTGTCGACGCTTGAATCTGCCGTGCTACTGCTGGACGTGCCAGTCAGAGTGCTCGCTTCAGCAACTAGAGGGGAGAGTTTCCAGTACGACGCTTCACATAACGCAAAGATAATACTCGAGGAGGCACCAGAGCTCTGCACCGATCCAAGTTGGAAACTGGTCTGAAAACCCGAGGAGATCGACACGGGATTGGAATGCCACAACGCCGCCCCCGCGCCAGATCGATCAATCAACAGCGCTTCAGCACCGTCAATGAGTGAGAATCTGCCGCTCCCGACAAACTCCCAGCCCAACGCTGTGGGGAAGTGAAGTACCACTGGAAGGTTTTCCAGCTGGGTAGTCGGCGCAAAGTTGCTTGAGATGATAGCAGTCGGTTTCTTACCGCCAAACACGTCCTTCTGCCTGTACGCTTCAAACACCGTCGCGTGATTCTCCTGCTTCGACATATCCATCAACACTCGCTGGCAGCTGCCAACGAGTGGGTAGTAGCCAAGCAAGTTATCTTCATCACCGGAGAGCGAGAATATATCGGGAACCGGTGGCTGCGAACTCGACCAGATACGCAAATCCAGGATCGCACCACTGAAGACGCTGCTAGTCTTTACGCCGGTGCTGTCAGTAGCCAGCTTTCCACCAATTGAGAAGACTGGCGATCTCGATGCAAACAGGTTTCCTCGCACGTCGTCGCCATAGCCGACTTCGCCAACCGAGACGCCATCAACGGTCATCACCATCTTCTGCTTGCCCAGGAGCAGTGTCACGTGGTAGAACGTGTCAAAGTTGAGTAGCTGCGAGGAAATTACCGAGTACACACCACCCGCTGCTTCCCACAACAGCTCACCCGTAGAAGACACGGAGAGCTGGAACTCGCTCCCATACCCAAGAATGACTTGTGCTGGACTCTCGGCCGTGAGTGGACGCTGAGGTCGAATCCACACTTGAACCGTGATTTCGACACTTGAACTTGACGAGACGATTGGCTTTTCCAGTAGAAGCACGTTCTCTGTTTTTCCATCTGCCGAGTACACGTGCATTGGAAGGTACGTCGAGTCCGTCATTGTATTGCTGGCAGCCGCGATCCCCGTTCCGATGTCAAACCGCTTCGAGATCGACTGCTTTCTCGCCAGCCACACTCCCTGCTGCTCGCCACGGGACCACTGCATGCGCATGAACGAGTAGCTCGAGTCGAACGTCGCAGAAAAAGGAGCGGGGTTGCTGCCTTGTACGTCGTCAAATGACGTCTGGATCGTCACTTTAGCTGGGGACTCGGTCCCACAGGTGGTACACTTTACAGCTGACGCGTTGTTGCTCATGGTGCACGCGTGACAGGACCACGGCACACTCGCTGACGATACGATAGGAGCACTCGGTCGAGCCACCGCTGCAGTGTTACTCTCGTATACCTGGCTCCAGTGACCTTCCAGCTCCCACGGCGTTGTCGATACGTTATCTGGTTGTGAGAGCAGCACCTGCATCTCCGGAATTTGCTGGAACAGGTATCCGTTCATGCGCAGCTTTTGCGTTCCGTCTCGGTTCTGGATCGTTGCACTCAGTTCGTGTGCAAAAAGGTTGGTCGCCTTGCGTAGCAGCACCGATCCAGCATTCTGTGGCGCACTCGCTCCAGACGCGTGCTGGTCGCTAGAGAATTCGTCCGCGATCCATTTCCCTTCGATTGACGGCACGTACTTGCCAACTTCCACATGCGAAAGCACCCACGCACTTTCACGTAGCAGTTGCTCAGCATCTGCAGCGGTGAGTTGGTCCAGATCTTCTTCGCGGAACGCCTGCCTCATCGCAAGTTGAAGCAAGTAGCACTCTTGCTCGTACCCGCGGTGACAGTGCATCAGTGCCGCACACGCGAGCACGAATCGCTTGATCATGGCTTCGTACTCCTCTGCACAATCCATGTCATTGGCGCGGTGCTCACCAAGAAACTTGGCCACATCTGCGAGCTTCGAGTGATTGCGCTGGTACAGATCGGCTGCATGTTGGCTTCCGAGCAGTATCTCCGTCCAGAACTCCAATGCGACCTGCCGAGTCTCGGGCTGATAAATCTTCGCGTACAATGCGTCCGCTAATTCGCTTGACGCCAGGATCAGCGCTTCCCACCTCTTCGCGTACTTGAGTCCGCGGAACGCTTGCTGCACGACCTGCAGCACGCCGACATTCTGGAAACTCGGATCTAGTAGCAGCACCTTGAGCAAGTGCACGAGCTTCACATTCGACACGTTTGTGCTCGCGATAAGCAGTCCAATTTCCTCTAGCAGCTGATGCGCGTTGCCTTGGTTGTTCTCCGCCACGAATGCGTCCCAGAAGACGCGGTCTGCATCGGTGAACTCAGCGGCGCCGGTGTCTAACGCCGATCCAGTCACAGTTGAAGCTCCCCCTTCAAGCCCTGCACCTGGGGCTGTTGATGCCGCCACCGCGCCACCCGTCTGCTTGTCGCTCATGTGCTCACGAGGGTGCTCGTACATCCCGCTGCGCGCCACTGCCGCGGCCAGCAGTACGCGCAGACGCTCCATCGCGGCGGGCTCCATCCTTCCTTCCGCCTCACGAAACTTCCAATTGCAGATTGCGGATGGAGAGGGAGCGAAAAAAGAAAGTCGTCTTTTTCGTGCGACAGATCTGATTGGCTATATGTCTCAATCTCACCGACTTACTGTTTTCAGCCAATGGGAAAATGTCTGAAGCGCAAATTCGACCAATGAAAGAAAGGTACTTTGTGTATTTGTGGGGTTAAATAGGAAAAACAGAGCGGCAAGCAAGCCTTTCAGGAACATTTCGCACAGGCATGAACGAGAGAGAAGTGCAGGCGGTCGGTCTATGGA
>JAADWP010000344.1:0-26329 GCA_023336215.1 Globisporangium iwayamae
AAATGGGGTTGTTAGCACAGCAGAGGGATACAGTATAGTCAGTCACATAACATACTCAAACAGCATCGCTAAACTCCTAGTGGTCGCAAAGTTATGAGGAAAAAGGTGGGTGGCCGTATATTTTTGGCCTGGAGTGTATGTTAACGGGACCCTGTACGACACCACTAAATCCGTTGACGACACTTTTGTTTTACGGAGGCGGTATCGAGAATTACGCCACACCACTTACGAAGCGCCTCTTGTCTTCCAACTACAGTAGCTAGCTAGCTGCCGCTCTGCCACGTCTTGAGCTTACTTGGGGTGTCTAGACCATTCGACTGAGACCTAAGGCTGCTCAACTCATAAACAAGGCTGTATGAGAACAAGAAACCCAATCGAAACTGCTCCACCATGGAGAGACCACGCTCAGCTCATTTGCGTCCCCTTGCTGAAACAAGCCTCCCATACGTGACCAAGCCTATTACATTGACCAAGGCGAGGTTCCTGGCCTCAAGCTGAATGACGATCGTGATACAATATCCAAGCTGTCGAAGTGCTAGTATCAGTTTTAGTTCCTATCGCCAGAAAAGCTTTCGCTGCACCTGCTGTCCGGCGAAGTCAAAGATCTGCTCGAAGATCCACCTCTCTGTGACTCTACCAGCTCGTCTGGTGCGATCAACCACGCTGATAAACGCGAGCTTGCATGGCAGCAACATAGAAGGCACGTATACTCGCTCATTATGGAAATCGGCATCAAAACGAACCCGGACACCGTACGCGCATGACTTGTCCAGCTCCAGGACTACGAGCGTCTTCCTCACTTGGAGAACCTCCCGTAGGCTTACTAGGTCTTCGACTGTTAACCTTGCGTGCTTCAGACTCAGCTCTCGCAGCTTTGGAAGGAATCCCAGGTTCTTGAGTGCCTCGAGTAGCTGTCCGGCATCGCCTTCGTTGAACCCAGTGTTGCTTGGGCTCAGCGACGTCAGCCGCTGTCCCGATCTGCTTTGAAGAAACCCGATAAGCTCTCGCATGTAAGTCAAACTCAAGTTGTTGTTTGCCACGCTCAGGTGCTCCAAACCTCTGCAATGATCGTAGATCGCATCGAGGCTCTGCCCGGGTGGTCGGATGAGATCAAGAGATCTCAGCCGATGTCCGATACTTCTCATCAATATAGCGAGTGCGCTTGTAGCGAGTGGTACCTCGAACCAGTTAAGCACAAGCTCGATCTTGCTGCTGTTCGTTGCTAGTAGCTCTCGCTCTTGCGCTCTGATATCACGAGCGTGAACCCAGCCAAGACCGTAGCCAGGAACCACGACATTCAGCCACTCAGTGTCACTTTCCTTGTGCAAAGCTTCGTACGACTGCTTGCAGTCGAGAGTCAACAGAGGCTCGGCTTCTGCGTTCGGTAGAGAGTAAATCGTCGACCCGCGCTTCAGCTGGCAGACAATGATCGTTCTTCCTCCAGTCTCGGTTTGTTCGCCATCGAGTCGAAACTCGGCGACTGGGTTCACTAGCGTTCTCGCGAACGCGTTCATCGCCACGTCATCCAGATATGAACTCGACAGATCCATCACACGAAGATGGAACGCCGAAGCGAACTGCTCGGACCGAGGGTAGAACAACCCGAACGCAATCCAGCGCCAGCACTCGGCTCGTTCTGCACTGGAGTTGACCAATTTGGTCGCACTGGCAAGCGAGATCTCGTCGTAGACGCATCCGTATCGAAGCGACGAGCAGATGGCAGCGATATGACCCACGCTCAGTGAGTTTCTTGCAAGAGAGGCGCAGCGGCGAGGTATTTGGCCGTTGCTTTGCTTTATGGTAGAGACACTAGGTAGAGATCCACCATCGGCGGCTCGAAACATCGCTCTCACGATACTCCACATGTTTGCCTGCTGATCAGTGTGTGTTGGCCGCTGGGTCATCCCTTGTAGGCTGATATCGTGAAGCATGTAGACCTGGTTTTTGCTCAGAAGCTCAGCGATAATCTTCACGTGAGCAAGGTTCACTGTCCGGTGTCGCTTAGTCGCCAAAGCCAGCAGTTTGATCTCGCAGAGACGCGTGTTGGGATCTTGGATAGCAACCTGATCAAGCAGCCACTGTAGCCAGCGTAAGCTTGGCGCTGAGACCACTGACACTTTTAGCGACAACCCGACCTCGCATTTGCTGAATGCGTCTTGCTCATCCTGGCTTGACGTTCGCAGCCGACCACGTAGTGTTGCCAAGGAGGAGTGCATGGTAGCCCTCCAGCCATGAGGATCCTCTCGCGGTCGCGTGAAGAACTCCCCCACTACGCTCATCTGCTTCTCGGTCAGATCTTCAACCATGATAACCACACGCGGTGGGAAGCACTCCCAATGCTCGACAACCCATTCGAAAAAGCGCATCGATTGGAACATGGAGGTTCGCATCACTTTCGACGCAAGGAGCTGCATCCAGAAGGCGATTCGGAGCGCAGGCCGAGCAGCCTTTTGCAGCCGTGACGAGTGAACTAGCACGATGACAAGCGCTTGTAGCGCGGCAGCCATGCGCTTGGCAGAGAGTACTTGTCTTTCTCTCGAAATGATCACTCTCCGCGGCGTGAGGTTCACGAACAGCGCCGGCTGGAACGATTGCAGCGAGCCGTGGGGGAGGGAGTGACGAATCGCCAGGACGCTCCTGAGCGGTGCCTGCGCTGCGTCGACCACACGGCGGCTCTCTCGCGCGAGCGCCTCGACTTGTGCGTCAGCTGATGCGTGGCTGTCATGCTGCAGGCGCCCCTGGCTTGTCGAGAGGCGGGCGCCGTGCTGCATGGTTGTGTGCGGGTGTTGGTTTGCTTGCACACGCGCACCCATACAAAAGTTTATCTTGTACGGCGTTTACGCAATGGCTTTCTTCACGGCGTCCGCTCGCAGCGGAAAATGTCCGATGGCTTGTTGTTTTTCAGTACCTTTAGGGCACAAGCTCGCGCTCATCAGTGGCTTCACGAACGAAGCGTCTAGCGCTGCAGGAGCGGACAGTGGCATGGAGCGTTGGCATCGCTCTGAATCTGAACGTCATTCCGTCCTCGACGTGACACCAGCGAGCATGTTCATGAAGCGCAGCAGCGCCCGCGTCGTGAGTCACCAGCAGCAGCAGTCAAGATGGTGCTGAGTCACTCGGCAGAACTGGTGAGAAGTAAGCGTTCGGGGCTGAGACGCGCGTTCTGTCCCAGTTATTTGGCTCAGAGGTGATGAGCAAAAAGCCAATGCAGCCAGTGGAATACCTCCAGTGGCTGGTCGAGCACCGCGCGTACCTCTCGCCGCGCGTGGTCTTCAAGTTTGGAGAAACGAACGAGAAGTAGATGGACGCTGTGCGCGAGTTCTTCGTCCGAGGTGAGCGTCAAGAGGAGCAGCGAGGAGGTGTCTATTGTCAGTTCGGGCTCTCGCTTGCGGATTGTAAGCTCTCTATGACGTGTTTGCGTCTGATTCAGCAGCTTCTCCAAGAGTACGTGTTGGTCTCGAAGTCGAATAACTGAAGACGCTTACGATGTCCATTTCGGCGCGTTCCTCTCAAGCATCGGCCGTCGAGGGCGCTCCCTCTAGCTTCGGGATATCAAAGACGCCGAGATCTTTGACACTGCGTTCGACAACTGCAGCGAATTGGAGCACCTGGGTGTGCAGAGCAACGCGCTTGTCTTTTTTCATCGGACAATGCTATTCAGGTTCCTCCGCAGCTTCTCCAGCAGCCACCTGCGCTCGCTGGACCTGAACAACATCTCATATTATGAAGCTGGCATGAAAAACTAGCTACGCTTTTGAAAAGCACGCGGCTTGCTCCGAGATTACGAGAACTGCGGCTCTTCACCAGCTCGTAGAGTGTTGTCGGTCTCAAGATGCTGAGCGACGCTCTGAAAGAGAACAAGTCGCTCGAGATCGTGGAGCTGCACGCGTCATTCCTCGAGTGTGCAGAACCAATTCAGCAGCACGCACAGTCAAGAAAGCGTCGAGATGACGACGCTGTCTCTGTCACACAAGCTTGCGTTCATCAGCGCTGTCTTGAAGGTAACAGCCGGAAATATCACGGACCGCTGAATCGTGGAGCACATCTTCACGTTGGCCGGGCTCACACAGTCCAGTGGCAGATTCTGTGAACAAAGTGGAGCGACTCTAGCTCGTAGTCTAGTTGGTCACTTTGGATTGCGGACTACTTTGCTCTACAACTATTCCGTCAACTTTAAACTCAAACTTGGTCCCAGAGTTCCACGAATCCATTGGCTGCAAGGAGTCCACGCCTCGGCATTGGAAGCCATGTACCGGTAATGACCTCACACTCAACCCCACTCACTCAGTCCCCGGACTTCACAAACTATCCGATCTTTGATTTCGACTTACAGTGTCTGCTCCTGCTTCACTGCTGCTTCGACTTTCGCTCCTCCTTCCTCCTCTTCCGCTTCCTGTTTCACCTCCGTCTTCACAATGTTGCTATTCTGTGCGCGCTTCCGTGCGTCGTCCCAGTACAGCACGTTTGTGAGGAGCGCGACGACATCCTGCGCGACCTCGCCTCCAAACTGGACTGCCCCTGTGCTGCTGTACGAATCCAATGCGCCTTGAATGTCCGCCATCCGACGGAACTGCGCCAACATCTCGCCTGACATGGGCATCACGCTCTCAGTCGTGAAAATTGCGCGGTACTCGGGACTATCTCGAAGAAGCGCGAGGTGGCCGCATGACTGGAACGCGATGCACTTTTGCTTGATGTCCCGAAGTGACGAGCGCACCTCGAGGCTCACTGTGAGAAGAACGTCATCGAGGATGCGGATGCCTTGCAGCACGACTCGGTTTGGCTGGAACGGCGCCTCGTACATCAGATACCGCAGCTGGCGATCCCACAGCCGACACAGCGGCAAGTACTGGGCGATGTTTTCCAGCAGCGGCTTTGGAAGTCGCATGGTTCGATCAATCAACTCGAAATCTTTCCTTCGCTCAGGTCGATGATACGCGGGAGTGAGATCGGCTCGCGAGAGTACGTACAGCGTCGATAGCCGCATCATCGTAAACGATCGCTCGCGGCGCAGATCTTCTCGCATCAACCGCAGTTGGTTCTGGGAGGGAGGAAAGCACACAACATTAGATCAACTGCAGCAATCAACACTAGAAAGTGTAAAACAAAATGCATCCCTTACCGATACGGTGATCTTGAGAAACAGGTCAAGGTGACCACGGCGATTCGCAGTTTCTGCTGCTGTTTTGTCCCGATCGTCCTTCAGGAAAATATCAGCCCCAGCAGTCAGCAGGGACTCGACTGCCGCAGTGTGACCGCGCTTCGCAGCGAGAAGGAGTGCAGTGCTGCCCTGCCGCGTTTGCTTGTTCACGTTCGAGCCCGACTTGATCAGAATAGTCGCAATCTTCGCGTGGCCACGCTGCGCAGCAAGCATTAGAGCCGTCATCCCTTCGTTCTGCAGTCCAAACAAACAGCATGATATGTGAGTAAAATTGGCGAGGACAAATAAGACAGCACTGGAATATCCACAAACTCACATTTGCAGCGCAGGCGTCTGCACCTTTCTCGATGAGAAACCTGACAACTTGATCGCGTCCTTCTTGAGCTGCTCTCATCAGCGGTGTCGTTCCTTTCTTGTTCGAGTAGTTCTGGTCCGCGCTGTACTCCAGCAGCAGCTGGACCACTGGTAAATGCCCAAAGTGAGCTGCGGGAATAAGCGACATGTTCTTCGACTCGTCATTCGCGCCGTGCTCAACGAGAAACTTGGTCATCTCTGGCAATCCTTTTTGAGCGGCGAGCAGCAAGGCATACGTTCTCTTCTCCTATAATTCATTAGAGGATGAACAAATGTCAATAAGTGTCAGTCAATTCGAAGGCATGGCAGCAAAGGTGGCGTTACGTACGTTGCTGTGGTTCACGTCCGCGCCTTCTTGAATCAGGAACGTCGTCAGCGGGAGTAGGTTGTTGCGTACACTGAGCATCAGTAGAGTGAGCCCTGTCTCATCCTCGGCGTCAACGGCGCGCTTCATCAGTTCTTCCGCGTTCTTGCTCTTCTTAATGATTCGAAAGCACTGCTGCAGTGACGACAGCTTCGCTTCTCTCGCTGCCGTGAACGTCGTGTTCATCAGATCCTCAAACTTCACCTCGCAGCTTCCTTCACCGCTAAGAATATCGACAGCCACACTCGCATCCTGGTTCACCATCGTCATTTGTTGCAGCTCTTCGTCATCCGTGCTGCTCGACTCTTCGCTTCCAGGATTACCGTCGAACGCAGACATCTCCATCATCGTCGCATTCGCGACTTCCTCGTTCTCCAAATCGCCCTCGTGGTCGCCCATCATCCTTGATGGCAGCGGGAAGCCGGTCCTTCTCCCCACTCGCGCGCGATTTGGTTCTCCACGCTGCTCCACGTCGCCACCTTCCCTCACAGCAGCACCCAAAACACTCACCGCCAACGACGACGGCTGAGGCTGATTTACCATGTTGACAATCGACAGGAACGACGGCAGACGCCGTACAACAGTAGGCAACGAAAATATCCCCGAGTTCTGCTGCGCTATCGCCTGTTGAATCGCATGCTCACTCGCATTCACAAAAGTTGCAGGAGGGATGGCCAACTCAGCGGCGCTGCCTTCTTGGTGCGCTCCAGTAACCAACACTGGCACTGCCATATCGGCGTCGACGTCCATGGTAGCATTGACATGTCGGGGACTTGTGACGGCGTCGCGGGGGCTCGAGAGGCGCGCGCGCTTGCGTGGGGGTGAGTGGCGGTCGTCGCTCATGCTGCTTCTGGCTGTCTCTCGTGTTGGTCGCGCGGTCGGTCACGTGGCTCAATGCCGACTGCGTGCGCGTTCTGCTTTTCTCTTTCTCTCAGGTGTATCGCTTTTGAGAGGGCCGAAGTATCGCTTTCCAGAAGGGAGCGACTGGGCGTGGCAGAAAGCGGCACGTGTCAGGGATGACACCAGATGATACGTTTTTAGAGGGTATCATAATTGGAAGTCTTCGATCTTTTTGAAAAGGGTATCCAGAAAGAGAGGTGGATGTATTTTTGAGAGTGATTATCACTGAAAGTTGAAGTCCACCACACCAACGCGCCAGCCATCAGAGAAGTTTTGGGGGAGTGTGCGAAGGTACACGAAGAGTTGGCTCGTCCTCGACCTGATCAGTCTTTGCCGTACAAGCTGTTCTTCGCATCGCCCGAGCTCCTCGAAAAACTCCCAGAGACCATCAAGCGTGATATCATCAAGAATATCTGCAAGCCGGCAATGTAAACTCTCGCGTTTTTGAACGGAGCGCTCTCTGTTCTCGAGGAGCTGGAGCAAGTCTTTGTCGACAACGTCAAGTTCATCTCGTATGGCCAAGGCAAGATCGTTTACCGGCAAGGAGGTCGTGTAAGCGTACTGCTCTTCCTCCTTGAAGGTGAGGTCTGTATGATTATGAACGGCGGTTCTCCTCGAAGTGTGCCACAAGGCGAATTCTTCGGTACAGCAGCACTTCACCTCGAAGACAGTTCGACGAATTACTGAGCGAGTGGCGGCGATCAGTGACTGCATCCTGCTCTGCGTATCACGTGAGTACCTGCATGCGACGCAGGTGACGTTCACCGCAATCGTCGACGCTCTGCGGACGCTCGAGAAAAGGCTGCTGGGTCCGAAACTGGCAAAAGCTTCAGTGCTGAGCACAGGCAACAGTGAAGCGAAACACGATTATCGACAAGGTCTTCGGCGTCTGCCTCGACATTGCGTTCGATCCTGACTTAATCCTGATACTAGCGTGGGAAACCTACATCTTTGTCGTCATGGCAGCGCAGTGGGTGATCGTCATGTTCAACATCTACTTCGACGTTCCTCCTGAACACTGCGCAGTGGCTGACATATTCACGGCATTTGACGAGGTGTCTTTCCTGATCAGCATCTTCATTCGGTCTCATTTGGGCTTTTACGAGTTCGGGAGTAAGGTCACAGATTCACTGCAAATCAGGAAACGATACTTTCGATCTCGGAAATTCGTAATTGACGGACTGGCGCTGCTTCCGCTGTTCCTCCTCAATTGGGTCATCGATGAGGACACTTGTCAATGGAAGCTGCTCAACTTTAACAGGCTCATCAGGCTTCTCAAAGTGCCCACCCAGTTCGTAGGACTAGAGAACAAGTACCTCAAGTTTGCGTTGGAGCTTCGTTTGCTCAAGATGATCACCTAGTGTCGTATTTCCAGCTCCCGGTGTCGATTCAAGAGAAGTTCAAGGCATGCCTCTTCTTTAAGCGATACCACTCGATCACTTAGGAGTACTTGCTGGAGCGGTGCTTGTCTCCGTCGCTACTAGCTGATATTCGAATGGTGCACCTACAGCCGGTGGTCATGGAGGTGTCGTTCCTGTCGGACATGGAAGGTAGCATGATGCGGATACTCGTCTCGTAGTTCAGCCAAGTGCCGATCGTGAAGGATGAGTTCGTGTGCAAGTACGACGAAGAAGATAGTGACATATACTTTGTCTTCACGGGCATATTGAAGACGCTGCTGCCACGCGACGAGTTCTTGCGAGTCTCTGTGATCGAGGTGAACTACTCCGGATTGTTTTCTGGCAATGCAGACAGAGCTGCTATTGTACCTTCGCTTGGTACAAATGGTGGAGGAATATCGTTGAACCAGCCTCTCACGAAGCTCAATCAAATCGGTGCAGTCAACTACTCTGGAGAGAATGCATTGTTCTTCAACAGCGTCCGGAACGCGTACGTCCGCGTGAAGCTGTCCTGTATCCTCCACAAGCTGTCTTGAATTCACTGGAGCTGGTCTTCAACCGTTACCCAGACCGGAAGCAAAGAGTGCTGCGGATGATGAAACCTCAGTAATAGCAGCAGCGCCTAAACCGCATTGCATTCGAAGAGCGATAGAATGCCGTGCTGGAGACAGCGATGGCTCAAGTGGATCATCTGAACGCACAGATTGAGGAAATAGAGGAAGATTTCTTACTTTATCGACGGATGCGCTCCAACACGATTTCGCTGCGAAGAAAGCAGAGTAATGCGCGTGTTCTCAATATGCCAGTGCCGCAAGAGAATGGCCGGCAGTCTGAATCACGACTCAGAGTGCCCAAAGCGTTGAGAGTCCTATTGGACGGAGCCCCAGCGCAAAGTCCGCAGCATCTCGCGTGGCTCAAGGTGATTGCATTTCCGATGACCTTCGTGTCAATTGTTGTACCATACCGGATTGCTTTCGAATCTTTACAGGGTACCTCCTGGCTCCCAGCACTATTACGAGAGGTGGAGGCCGTGTGAGAGCTACTGTTCCTGGTAGACATCTGGGTGAATTGGCGAATATGAGGCTCGGAGGAGTCTATGGACTTGTACGAGCAGGATCATCGGCAAAAGTACAAGAGGGAGCGCCTCTTCTGGGATGCCTGACGACTGACGTTGCTTTGGTTTGCGTGTCTATTGTAGCTCTCAGCGCAGGCAACCGCTGTCGTCACCGCAGTCAAGCAGTTAATCATAATGGGCGCTTCTTCGTGCTACAAGGTCTCAAGCTCAGGCCGTTCCATTCATTTACACATCAAAATCACAACAACACCGACGCCTTGATTTTCCACCATCTAGGTCGCCTCAACAGCCGCCGTCTCACTGGACGTCACTTGAGCAGCACTGGCACCGAGGCTCCCCTTGTTCACGCTCACAGCACTCGGGTGACTCGATCTCGCCTTCTCTCCTGCTCTCGCAGCCTTGTTCTTCTGCGATTTCCTTTCGACAACTCGCAGCACGTGGACATCCGATGTCCTCCCAGGTGAAGGGCTGCTGTTGGTGCACTCGTTCATAGAATGCTCCGGCGAGCAGCACTTGGAGCACGGCGCATTGGGGAAGAGCGCGTGGTGGTGCAGCCACACGACGCAGCTGGTCACGTACAACTTCGCTTCACTCTCCGTCGACATCGTTTGCACCTGGGATACAAAGTCCACACGTGACTTGAGTTGCAGCACCGCAGGACACACATTACCACTAGAGTCATCGGACAGCAGCTCGACGCGCCACTTCTGGAGCTTAGAGTTCGTCGTCGTCTCGTTGAGATCGACCGTCTTCTCGATCCTGCTCATGCAGATAGACGCGTCGACACTACGCAGCAGACGTCCGATTTCGGCCTTGCTCAGCTCCACGTCATGGCTCCAGAGCGTCAGCGGGTACGACGTACCAGCTGCCCTCGTGGCGTCCTTGTTGGCATTCTTTTTCGATTGTTGCTTGGCCTTCTTCGCTTTTTCACTACCACTGCCTGCTTGTTGAGGTTGTGATGACGCCGTACACTCGGCCGTGACATCCGCGAAGCTCTTGCCGTCGCGCAGTAGCTCGTGAGCGCGCCGGAACTCGTTGAGGATCTTCTCCTGGCCCTTGAACTGCAGCACGCAGCCAAGGTCGCGACCCACTTCAAGCGGATCTTGGATGCTCATGCGCCACGAGCGCGCCTTCTGCGGTCCCCACTGCACGCGCTTCTCGACTGCCGGTACTATAGGCGCGCGCACAGCCACCACGCGCCGCGCAAAGTCAAACTTGGTTGCGTAGAACTCGAAGAACCCGAGCAGCAGCGTCGCCAGCGAGTGTTTTGACGCAGGCTCGGCCACTCGTCGGTGCTTGTCGTGGAAGCGCTGAGCGATAGTACGGTCTTCACAGAAGGCGATGTTGACGCCGTTGTAGAGCCCTGGCGCAACCTTGGCCTGAGCAAGCAGCTCCGGGTCCTGCAGGTTCGGCAGCACGCCCGCCACAACCTGTAGAAAGTACACACTGAGCAGCACGTACGAGTAGGAGCTCAAGAAGCCCATGGACGCGTCGTTGATGGTGCGCGCCTTGGCCCAGTGCTTGATCGCCATGCCCAGCACGCGCGCGCGCTCGTCAAAGGCCGCGTAGGCGCGCAGTAGAAAAGTGTTGCGCGTCGCCAGCACGTTCTCGAAGCACATGTCGCACTCGAACATGGTCGGCAGGTGCCGGAAGCGGATGATCGGGATGCGCGCACCGCTGATGACCACACGGATCTGGCAGTTGGCACGCTCGAGCATGGTCTTGACGCGGAAGAGGTCATCGCTCTGGCGCCGACTCTTGGCCACGATCTCCTTGATGCGCGTAGCGGCGGCCTTTGCAGCCGCGGCCGCAGCTTCGCCGTTGTCGTTGATGCCACCGTCCTTGCTGATGGCGGCGACGCGCTCATCGATCGCCTCTTGAAGTAGCTTGAAGTGCGCGCGAAAGAAGCGCAGCTGCTGCATCTGTTTGAGCTGGCCACGCGACGGTTCCCCACCACCAGCTTTCTTCAGGTCGTTGTGCAGTATCGTGACCTTCTCGATGCTCTTCTTCACCTGGAAGAGCAGCTCCTGGAGCGCGACCATGTCCATCGCCACATCACCTCCAGTAGTAGAAGACGACTCGGATGATTTCCCGTTCAACATGGACCGGAGCTCTCGCCCGCCAATCACCTTATTCGGCTGCTGAATAGCGCTGTCGGAAGACGACGAGGGCTTCACGATGAGGCACATGTCGAGATCCGAGCTAATCGAGCCGTAGAGCGAGAGCGAGCTGCCGAAGAGGATCATCTTGCACTTGTGCCACTTGTCCACGCGCCGGCGGAAGAGCTGCTCCAGGTCCTGCGTCAGGCGCAGGCGCTGCGCCTCGTCGTGCTCGTTGATGCGCTGCTTGAGGTAGATTTGGTTCAGTTCGCTCACGATCTGTGCCGCAACTGGGGATTCGTCAGGCTGTTGGGAAGACAGGCCATTATCACCACCAGAGGCAGAGCTCTCAGTCTCTTCAGCGACTCGGTGGCATTCGCGCAGGAAATCAATGCACGAGCGCAGCTGCTCGCAGGACGCAGCCTCGTGATCCTTCCCGCTACGACGCTGCTTCTCTTTTTTCTTCTTCTTGCACTTGGACGGCTTGGCGCTGATGCTGCTTTCGCTCTCGTTGGCCTTCACGACTGCGTCATCGGTTGAGGGCTCCGGCACGTCGCTGGGATTCTCCGTTAACTCGGGAGTCTCGATTTCCAGTTTCCCTTCCAGCTCATTACCGCCGAGATCCTTAGCGTCTTGGTTCAGGAACGCCATCCAGCTCTCAAGCACGAAAATGTCTTCGAAAGTCGCACGGTTGAGCAACAACTCGGTCGTGTTCTCCACGAGCTCCTTCACGAGGGTCTTCTCGAGCGACCGCAGCTTCTCCTTGGGTTCATTGCTACTGCTGCCACCATTCTTTCCACCACTGTTACTCTTGCTTTGCGCCTCTTGGCTCCGCTTCCAGAGCTCGTAGCGAGACTCGCGCAGAGGACCTCGTACGTCCTCAACAATCACAGCCGCCGTCCACAGCGCACTGCGATCCTTTTCGGCTTCAGTTCCAACAGAGTCCCCATCATCTCCATCCAGCACATCAGCACTCTCGTTGCCATTCTCATCATCACCATCATTTCCCGCAGCAACGGTCATCACACTTCCACGCGATTGCAGCTCCTGTTGCACTCTCTTCTCAAGCGTGTACAGCTGGTGCACGCGCTTGAGCACCACGGCGTCCTGCAAGGTCTTAAGATCCGCGACGCCCTGCGAGCGGCCGAAGAGCCACTGCGCAAAACGCAAGTCGCCTCCACTCGTCGTGAACCACGCGGCCTCCGAGAAGTGCGCGGGCGTCACAAAGTCCTCCACCACTGGGGTATCGGTCTGTGCTGACGGCGTGTGGCTGTCTGCGGGCGCCTGGGACGGCTTCTTGTCGTCCACGAGCGCGCTCTCTCTGCGGCTGCTGCTGGGCTTCGCCCGCCTCGGCTCGGATTCCGCGTTCGGGTTTCCTTTCGGATTGTTTGGCTCGCTCGACAATTGCGCCGGTGGGGGCGATGGCGTTGTGTCAGTTGTTGCGGATGGCGGCTTTGGTGGGTTTTGGATCGCGCTCTCGTGCGCTTTCATCTCTCCATGCGGCTGCTGAGGATCTGCGGACGCGGCCACAACAGCTGTGGCTGGACGCTCTTTCTTCTTGTACGCGATCTTCTGCTGCTGTTTCTTCTTCTTCTTCCCTCGCGGGACGCCATCGTTTACCTTATGCGGCTGCCCTGCGGCCGCGCGGCCGTCCGCGTCCTTGTCTCCTTCGTTCTTGGCGGGACCGCTCCCCTTGGGTCCTTTTCCCCGGCCACCGCGTGGCGCGCGCGTCCGCGGATGCGAGCCTTTCTTCACTGGGGCTACGCCATTTTGCGCGGTTTTGTCAGTGGCTGCTGCCGCCGGTGGTGCGGACGCCGCGGCTGCAGAGGCATCCATGTCTCGTGTCGTGTGGCTTGCGTGCTGAGTTGCGCGTCTTCCAACAAGGAAAACGATTTGTATCGGTTTCGCCTATTTGAGCGAAAAGTGGACCAAATTTCGTCCGAGTATACTGAGTTTTGTATGGGTTTGGTCGAAACTGCAGTTTAAAAAAGCCGAATACTATCTTTAAAACTGTGGCTTTGACCAACAGCCGAAAACCCAGCACATTTTCCTTTCGCCTTTTAATAAAGTAGAAAAGACCTACTTTACCTGATCCAGTTTTGAATTTTCGCGCGCGCAACAAACGCACAAAACACGAGATCGCAACACGACACGAGGACGAGACAAGCAATGAACAAGGCCGGCGGCAACGCGTCCACAGGCAATGCTGGAGGCCAGACGGCCGCTGCGCAAGTGTACTCGTTCCCGCTGCTCAAGCCGAGTGAGATCTTTGCGTGCGTGCGTGAGATGCAGATCCCCGTGTCCGAGGACGAGATCCGCAACTGCGAACCCGGCGCGATCCGCAAGGTGCTCGAGGTCTTCATCGAGAACATCATGGGCGTGACGCGCGAGGAGATGAACCAGCCGGCGTTCGCCGGGCTTGGCGCGCTCACGTACCCGGAGCTGCACGAGGAGTCGATCCCGGAGCTCGCATTCTTCCGCACGGCCAGCAAGCTGCTGCACGCCTGCGGCGTCTACGATTTTGGGCTCAAGGACGTGCTGGCGCCCACACCCAAGCGCGTGCGCCGACAGCTCAGCGCGCTCATCAACTTTGCCAAGTTTCGCGAGGAGCGACTCGCGGCCTTCGGCGAGCTCACGCGCGAGACAGACCAGCTGCTCAAGAAGAAGACGACGCTGCAGGAGGAGCACGAATTGCTACAGCGCCAGCTAAACGAGCTGCTGCAGGAGCAGGAGGCAGAGGCGCCAGCGATCAGACAGATCACAGAGGAGACCGCGGAGCTCGAGAACGAGATCAACGTGCTCAATAAGCGCCAGGCGGTTATGCGTCACGAGACGAGCGAGCTCAAAGCCAAGAACAACGACCTACGTGACGAGATGTCTTCGTACCAGTTCAACATCCTTGAGGCTGAGAAGGAGATTGAGCGACTACAGGGCAAGATCGTCAACTCGCCTGATCGCGTGAAGAAGGAGATCGAGGGAATTGCAGTGTCGCTCGAGGACGCGAAGGAAGAGCTCAACACCATGGAGCGCCACCACCGCGAGCTACTCGCGTACTCGGACACGTTCGCGCGCACCGAGAAGGACATGCTCAAGACGATCGAACTCATGCACGAGGCCGAGCAGGACATCGAGAAGTGCAAGGATGCCAAGGAGCAGGTCAAGTCGCAGAAGAAGGAGATCGAGGAGAATAGACAGAAGACAATGGAGATCATCGCTCAGCGCAAGCGTCTGGAGAAGCTTGTGGAGCAGAAGCGTGAGCTCTTTGAGCGGTATAAGGAGGAGTCCCGCATTAAGGACCAGGCAGCAGACCAGGCACTCAAGGCCGCGCAGGAAGAGCTCCGGCAGCTGGAGAACTCGAACATGGACATCCGCCAGCGGATCACAGCCAACAAGGACGCGAGCAGAGAGGTCGAGCGCAAGATGCGCGAGGACGAGCTCAAGTACCAGAAGGAGCTGCACGAGATTCAGCAGGTACGATGCTGAATTACAAGGTCCTGGATGGATTGCGAGCCTGATGACTGACTAATTATGTGCTCGTTGAATGCGTTTCCCTGCTGTAGATGTACTCACGCCTGCAGCTCGCTGCACAGTACTACAACTCTCAACTGCTTGAAGCCATCCATCCAAAGCCGTAAAGGATGATTGCAGTAACTATCCCTATGATTATGTGTGCGTTCTCTATATTTTTCTGATGAATGCACGTGCATTTTGTGACTCATCAACGGGATTGCCTCTTTCAAGCTTGAGCTTCATCGTTTCGTGATTATGTGTGTGTAGACTCAAGTGGTGGCCAAATTCCGAGCCGCGAATGCCGTCTGCCATGAACAAGTCGCTGGTAATAAAGAGCCGCGCAACCACACACTCCAGCACTACCGGTCAGTGACGACTCTCCGATGAAAACTTGCCAAACGCCGTGAAAGGTCACGCTTCTTTGCCTTTAGCATCGGTGGCTTTAAAATACACCCGCAGGCGTCCAGTCGCAAGCTTCACACAGCGTGAGCGAAAGCGCCGTGCAGCTTCGAGATGGCGGAAGGGACGAGCCCGACAAAGGAAGGCGCTAGCGCGAGTGCTGACTTGGACGAGACCTTCTTCTACGACACCCGAGAGCTCGTCCGCTCTCTGCAGAAATGGGAGATCGCGAGGGACCATTTGGTGTTCTCCGAGATCTGCGGTTTGGACACCGGAAAGCGTCACATCATCCACTTCCTCGAGTCAAGTAAGGGCAGCGTCCACGGCGGCGTCATTCTCACGGCAGCAGGCAACACGGTCCAGATCCTGACGCTCGCGCCGTTCAGTGCGGAGACGAAGAAGCGATCAGGCGACTCCAAGAGCGCAGTTCTCGAGCGAAGATACCTGTTTGGATTCGGCGGAGGGGGCATCGGCAGCCTCGCTGTGCACCCCTCCAAGGCGTTCTTTGCGGTCGGCGAGAAGGGAATCAAGCCCAACATCACGATCTATAGGTACCCGAGCGCAAAGGTCTGCTGCGTCCTGCGCAACGGAACCGAGCTCTCGTACAGCAGTGTCGTATTCAGTCAAGATGGTGAGAAGCTGGCTTCAGTTGGCGGATCGCCCGATTTCCTACTGACCGTGTGGAACTGGCGCAAGCAGCAGACGATTCTGCGGTGCAAGGCATTCGGTCAGGACGTGTTCAGTGTGCAGTTCGCGCCGAATGACAACGGCTTTCTCACGACTAGCGGCGTCGGCCACATCCGCATGTGGAAGATGGCATCCACGTTCACGGGACTGAAGTTGCAGGGCGACATTGGCAAGTTCGGCAAGAGCGAGCTGAGCGACATCGAGGCCTTTTGCGTCCTCCCCGATAAGAAGGTGCTTAGCGGTACCGAACGCGGCGTGTTGCTTCTTTGGGATGGGAACTTCATCAAGTGCGAGATCATGACGTCACGTCGCCACACGCCGCACGCCGGAGCGATTAACGTTGTCGACTACGATGCTGCTGAAGGACACATTGTGACTGCCGGAAAGGACGGCTTCGTGAAGTTCTGGAGCTTCGACGCGATCGACCGCGCCGACGTGCCGCCCGAAGACACCGTCTCTCTCGTGCCCATGAAGAAGCAGTTTCTCATCGGCCCTCAGATGGACATCCGCTCCGTCGTCAAGGAGAGCGGTTCGCGATACCTCATTCAAGACGGCGCTGGCAGTGTACACCTGCTGTTGATCGAGGGAGAAGAGTTCAACGTCGAGATCGACTACCTGCCGAACGAAACCGGTCGCGTCACAGGAATCAGTTGCTCTCCATATGAGCACCTCGCAGCGTCCTGTGGCGAAGATGGCAGCGTCCGAGCGTGGGATTACACGACGCAGCGCTTTCTATTCGGCACAATCACTTCATCTTCTCAAAACCCGCAGTCAGAGTCTACAACTCAGGCATTTGTTCCTGCCTCTGCAACGACGATCACATGGGTCCCCAGTGCGAGTGCGCTCATCACTGAACAGGTGGCAAAAAGCCGTCAAGTCGCAGTGGGTTTTAGCGACGGCCTTGTGCGCATTCTCCTGATGGACTTGACGAAGAAGCAGTGGGTTCGCACGAATGTCTTTAAAGCGCATCGCGAGCGCGTCACGTACCTCGCCTACGCCACCTCTGGGCTCTACTTTGCGTCGGGAAGCGAAGACGGCACGTTCTTCATCTTCAAGACCGTCTCGAATGTGAAGACAACCAAGTACTCCAAGTACCCACCAGAGTACGAGCCTTTGGGTTTCCAGCGTGTAACCGGCGCGATTCGCTCGCTGTACTGGAGATCGGACGACGCAGCGCTCCTCGTGACACTTGGTGATGGAAAGGTGGTCGAGTATTTCGTTCCTGAGGGTGGCTTTGAAGCGAAAGAGCACGATCCCAACATGTCGCCTCGTGACGGTGAAGAGGCTGAAAGCACCCTCCCAAATGAGTCGTTCGAGCTCCACCTGGAGTCGCGAGAGTACGCACCATTCCAGCGCAATCGCATCATGACGGTGAAGGAACTAGAGGCGCTAGAAACGCTTAATCCCACTGGAAACCCGCAGGTCGAGGAAAAAATTCGCAACAACTTTCAAGTGGAGCTGCGCGCGGGATCGCCGCAAGCCTGGACTGCACTGTACGCGTCAAAGGACACGATTTACCTGAGCTGCCAGCAGCCGTTCCAGGGCGCACTGTACTTGTGCCAGCATGGGAGCCCCGTGCCACTGCAGGAGTTTGCGTCAGAGGAGACAGGGCACATCGCTGGCATGACACTCTCAGCATCAAAGAAGTTCCTGCTCTGCGGACTCACGAACGGCAAGTTCCAGCTCCGACTCGCGAGCAAGCCGCACGCTTTCCTCACAGGCGAGTTCCACGACTACGCACCGAGCTCCAGTAGCGCCGAGGTGAGTGGGCGCAGCGGCAGATTGCAGATCGCCATGTCCTTTGACGACTCGTTCATTTTGTCTGCGGGCAACGACGGCAATCTGAGTATTTGCCGCCTGCACAGTGAGAAGATGGATTCTGCCGCACAGATCATGGCCGAGAAGTTCAAGATTCTACAGGCAGAAGCGAAGATCGTGGCTGACCAGGCGATGGAGAAGCAGAAGAGTCAGCTCGATTTGCTCCAGAAAGCGCTCGCGGATAGTAAGAACAACGGAGACGATGGTGGCGGCATGCCGAGCTCTACCAACTCGCTGGGCAACGAGCTGACATCGCTGCCGTCGTTCCATCAGGCCAAAGCGTACTCGAACTTCATGGAAGGTCAGCTGGACGCGTCTGCGGCGGATACTCCTTCAGTTGCAAAAGACGAGGAGAACTTCCATGGCGTTGTGCGGCTTGTGAGCGATGCCAACAGCACGATGGGACTCGCGGACGCCACTTCTCCACTGGAGAGTGGCGGAGTGCCGACTGGGAGTCTGTTGAATTTGCTCGAGGTACCGGACATTCAAAACCCCAAGGACGCGTACACGATCGAAGACGCCAAGCTGAAGAGCGAAGCTGATGCGAAAGCCCATTCATCAAGGAGCAAGCAGGATCGGACGCGCGACATTGTCAACTACATGCGCAAGCAGCTGAGTGATCTGAAGGCTCAGAACGCCTCATATCCACCGGAAAGCCGCCTCGATGAAGACGAATGGGAGATTGACCTCGATTACGGCGATCTGTTGACGAAAATGGGCGACGTAGCGTGCGAAGAAGTCCGCAAGGAGCTCGCGTATGCAGTCGAGCGAGAAGAACTGCTGCTGATGAAGATGCGCGAGACGTATGTGAGTCCGCTCGCAGTGGAGCTCATCACGTTGCACGCCTTTGAGAGCGGACTGAGCGTCCTGTCCTTCCGCACGATGAAGATGCCGACTGTTCTACAGAAGCGCCTAAATGAGATTCACACAAACGATTCGTCCGAGGCCAGGCGGATTACGAAGAAGCAGACAACTGGGACTGGAGGTGGTGGCGGCTGTCCTCAAGAGAACGACTCGTCTCGAGACAAGTCCAATGCTAGCAGCATGGTGACGCGGAAACCTTCAGTGCTTCACATCATGGCAAAGAACGTGCCTCTTGACGATGAGTTCCCGCTGAAAGATGAAGAGCGCAGGCTGATCCAGGGCGGTAGTATGAAAGGCGACCCTGACCTTCCAGGAAACAGCAACAACCTTGCAAAGCTACCACCCGGCGCTCCTGTTATATTGCAAGAGAGCTCTGGTTCAAGCGGCTCTGTCCATGGGTTCGAGGCTCGCAAGCGACTGCGCGCAGACCGGAAAGATCGTCTAACCCACTGGATGAGCAACAAGCCCGGCGAGGATGCGGACGATCCGCGTGACATTGTTGCGATCGCGTTTGCGCAGCGTAACATGGGTGATTACAAGCTCAAAACGGCGGCAAACTACGTCGTCCCGGAAGACCAGCGCGTAAACGCGGCCAAGAAGCGCAGGCAGATGGCGCTGCTCGAAGAGAAGCTCTACGAAGCAAGACTGAGCTTTAACGCGAAGCTGCTCGAGCTGCGCGAGCTCAAGTTGCTGCTTATCCAGGAACTGAAACAGGACCAGACTCGCCTAGAGGGGTTGTACCAGGCGCTCGCGATGGAAGAGCGCTTGGCGCAAAAGAAAGCGCTGGAGATCGACCTGCGCGAGTGGCCAGAGCAGCGCGAGCGCGTGAGTGACACCGATATCGACATCTTCCTGCGGGAGAAACGGGTTCTGCCGCATTCAATCGCAACCAATTTCTTTCGATCGAGGGGGCGCCTTGGCTCCATCAGCAGCTTGACTTCGGAGAGCAAGAACGGTGCGGGGAAGCGCCGAGAATCGATGGACCGCTCGATTGTGTCACTGTCGCGCAAGTTGCATGGAGCAGGGGACCCAACAGCGCATGCATCTGACGCAGGAGCTGTGCTTGGCGTGCTTAAAGTTCGCCACCTAAGTCTCGAGGAGCTCTCTGCGTCACCGTCTTTCGCAGCTCCTGGCAGTAGCACGAATTCTGTAGCGGCGAAGCAGAGGAACCTTGACACTGATGACATTGCTGTACGCGTCTACTTGATGAAGCAGGAGATCATGAAGATTGAGCACAAGAAACAGGACGAGATTGGTGCATTCGACGATGCAGTTGCCCACTTGAGGCGCGAGAAGATGAAACTGGAAGTGATCTTCAAAAAGTGCGAACTTCGCTTGTTCACGTTGTTGAGTGAGCTCGTATTACTTGAGCAGTTTGAAAGCAAGGAAAACCTTCTGAGCTCGAAGCTGGAAAAGAACAAAGGCGAGAAGGCGCAGATCGTGGCTGAGATCAGCGAGATTCAGGAGAATTTGAGCACGAAGAAGAAGGAATTCGAGGAGTGGAGTAAGCAGGAGAAGGCGATTCAGAGTGAGTTCCTTTCGATCGTCAACGGCGGCAGCGGCAGCAGCACACCACACCCGAACTTCGCTGCGCTGCAAAAGATCTTCAAGAAGAAGATCAAGCGCGCGAAGAAGAAGAGTGTGCCGAGCGGCAAGGACGGTAAAGACGGTGGCGGTGATGGCGATGGGAATGACCCGAGTCGCGAGAACGAGGCAGCAGCAGATGATGACGATGAAGACGACGAGGACGAGGATGATGACGACGACTATGACGAGAACGACGACGACGATGATGATGATGAAGACGACGTTTGCCCCACTGGCTGCGACCTGCAGCTGTATGAGAAAGTACTCGCAGTACGCGAGAAACGCGCTGACATCGACGACGCGATGACAGATCTGACGAAGGCGATGGAGGAGCTGCGCAAGAGTAATGACCGACAGATTGCCAAGCAGCGGCAGATCGACAAGGAACTCCAGGCGACGGAGCAGGATATCCAGCAATTTCAGAGTGAGAAGCAGACGCGCTTCAACCAGCTTGACGTGGTCGTGCCGCTGAGCAAGCATCAGATCCGGTGCCTTGAGTCGCGTGGTGGTGCCAAGTGGGAGGTCCCCGAGCAGGCGACCAGCTGCCTCGTGTTCACGCTGCGGTCGTTCGAGAGCCTCGCGGATCGCATCGAGAGCCTGCAGCGAGAGAACAGGAGCCTGCGTCAGCAGTTCAAGGATCTGCACAAGCAGCAGAACGTGCTCGCAAAGGACAAGAAGGTGCAGCAGGAGACGATCGCTGAGATCCAGCATCGGTGCGAGCAGCTCCAGTTGCTCAAGTTCGGCCAGCTCGTAGACATTGAAGTACTCGACAAGGCGTGCGACACGACCAAGTTGAATGAACTGCAGGCGAAAGCGCGCGTGAAGGAGATCGAGGGCGAACGCGAGATGATGCAGGTGAAGCAGTCGCAGCAACAGCTCAAGTTCCAGATCCTGCAGGCGACGGAGCAGAACACGGCGCTTCTGACACGCATTGCCGAGCTCAATGAACGGCAGTTTGCGCTTGAGAAGGAGCTCAACCAGGCGAGCGTGAGTCAGAGCGTGCTGCAGGACGACTCGCAGCTGCTGGAGCAGGAGATGCGCGAGCGCAACAAGCTCGTGAAGATCGTCAAGCTGCAGGCGCGCGAGGTCGAGGCGCTCAAGCAGGAAATCGGGCTGCTACGCGGCAAGGACGGGAAAGTGTACGCGCCGCGCTTGTGATTCGGCAATGCAACCTAATCATAAAAAATCGACCGCAGGGCAGTCAGCGACTTCGAGGTAGCTTTTTCTCGCCAGGATCAGACTTATAATCACATATTCGTTTCACCAAACGTAATTAGTGACCGACCAACTCTTCAGAATTTATCGAAATATGGAGGCCGCCACTTTATCGTCCACAGGAGCATTCGCTGAGCAGCCATCCCAGTAAACTCGAAGACGCGCTCCAAGATCCATCTGTCGCTCGAAAACACACTGATGAACGCGAGCCTGTGGGCTAGAGGCAGCGTTGTCATCTCGACGCGGTCGTGTCTGTGCTTATCATCGATTCGATCTTGCATTTCCGGATAAAAAGCCGTGCACAGCTCGACGAGCTTGATCATCTTGTTATCGCTCAGGGCGTCGCTCACAATGTCAAAAACGGTAGCAATCGGTGACTCATTGATAAGCCGCAGCTCTCGTAACCTTGGAAGGATCCCCGTGCTTTGCAAGAGCTCGGCTAGCTCTTCAGCCTGCATAGTGTAGAGCAATGTTCTATTCAGATTAAGCGATCGGAGTTGACAGCCCGACGGACGGCGAAGAAAACTGAACAGTGCTTGTTGCGAAGTAGAATGCCAGGTCCATTCGTTCTGCACGTCCAGGTGCTCCGAGTGACCACAGTGGTCGAACATAGCGTCAAAGCTGATATCATGGGTGTGCTGAAGCTCAAACGAGCTTAGTCGACGGCCAATGCTCGACAGCAGTACGTTGAGTTGGATGTCGCGGGTGTGCAAAAGGATTCGGTTCATGATGACATGGATCTTAAAATTGCTCAGGATCAGCCCAAGACGACTTTCTGTCTCCACCAGCAGTTTTTGTTTCCATTCTTCAACGTGATGCGTCTCGACCCAGCCAAGTCCGTGTCCTGGGACGACCACGTTCAGCCAATGTATCACCACACGTGTACAATGTCTCCCATGCTTCTAACTTCTCCAGAATCATCAGACACGTGGACGATGAGTCTGGGAGTGAGTAGATCGTGGCCCCTTGTGCCAAATGACAGACGATGATCAAATCTTCGGAGCCAGTTGATCCTGCTTCTCCTCCTCCATTGTGTCGAAATGCGACAACGGGGTTCATCATCGTCCTTGCAAACTCTGGCATGTCACCTTGGTGAACAACTATCCGCGACAAATCAATCGTCTTGACGTGGAATGCAGACGCGAATCTCTTGGATCTTGGATAAAACAATCCGAACGCGGTCCAGCGTCAGCGCTGCTCTCTCTTGAGTGCTGACTCGACGAAGCGAAGCGTCGCCGCTAGCGAAATCTCGTCGTAGACGCAACCGTAGCGAAGCGAGGAGCCTATGACGGCGAAGTGACCTGTGTCCAGTGGGCTGTCTGCAAGTGAAAGACGTCGACGCGCTGCTGGCTCTTTCACGCGATAGGCGCCGTCAGGGGCACTGAGAAGGCGATTCGCACCCCAATAGTCCAGGTTCCATGAGCTCCGCCGAGTGGCTCAACACCAGTTCAATCACCTGAAGCGAAGTAGCGATGCGTTGTGGCGAGAGCCCGTTTGGCACCACTTTACGAAATACCTTGGTCGCCTTTGGGTGGCGGGAGAAGTGGCGCGTGAGCTCCAGCTGGGAGGATTGGAGCGGACCGTGAATAGGGAGTTATTTGTAAAGCAGATGGCTCCTGATTGAATGGCTGGGAATACTCACCCTGTACCAACGAAACTTGCAACAAACTATCTGTGAAATTATTGCATTTAAGCAAGCGAACAGAGTACCAAACGGACCACCTAGCCAGCTAGTACGAAGTATTAGGAGTCAATCGACTTTGTCCACAGAAGCTTCCGCTTGATCGGAAACCCGGCCAACTCGAAGATGCGCTCCAAGATCCAACGTTCCATGATGCTATCATCTCGTGCGATGGTGGAAGTTTCGTTTGTGAAGACACTAACGAACGCGAGTCTGTGCGCAAGAGGCAGTGTCGTCATCTCGACTTGTTCGTTTTTGTGAATGGCATTGAAATGAGTTTGCACCTCCGGACGAACTGCGCACAGCTCCACGAGCCCGATCGTCTTGTTTGCACTCAGTGCGTCACTCAGGATTTCGAGTCCCAAGACATTCTGTGAGTAGAGAAATAGCCGCAATTCCCGCAGTCTCGAAAGACATTGTGCATCTCTCATGAGCTCGCCCAGCTCCTCAGCAGCTCTGTCATTGAGCGCAGTGCCATTCAGATTGAGCGATCGAAGTTGGCAGCCAGATGAACCTCGAAGAAAGCTGACAAGTGCTCCATCCCTCCCGAAGTCGAGTGCGTTGTGCTGCAGATCGAGGTGCTTCAAGCCGCTGCAGTGATCAAACACGGCGCCGAGATTGACTTTGAAGGCGCATCGAATCTCTAGCGAGTGCAGTCGATGGCCGATGCCCATCAAAAGTGCATAAAGATGAAGTCCGTGGATACGTCCGAGCCTATCGCTTATGTCGTTGTGGATGCGGAAGTGATTCAGGATCAGCCCAACTCGCTCGATTTCCACCAGCGGCTCTTGCTCTCGTTCTCCAACGTGATGCGCCTCGACCCAGCCAAGTCCGTGTCCCGGTACGACCACATTCAGCCAGTTCGTATCATCGATTGCAAACAACGCCTCCCACGCTTCTTCGCTCTCCAAAGTCATAAGCGGTGTCGAAGCCGTGTCGGGGCGCGAGAAGATCGTGGCACCTCTGAAAATGTTGCAGACGATGATCGTGTTTGTGCTCGGAATCCAATCGTGAACGACGATTTGGTCCCAGTACTGACGCCAACTTCCACCGCGCTCTAACTCGATACGAGCTCTGGTGGCTTCCAGTCCTTCCTCTGTCCCACTGCATCGAAATTCTGCGACAGGGTCCACCAGCGTCTTTGCAAACGCGGCTATCCCGTCACGCTCAAGAACAATCTGCGCCAGATCGATCGTATTGACACGGGATGCAGATGCAAACCTTTTGGATCTTGGATAAAACAATCCGAAAGCGATCCAGCGCCAACACTCCTCGCGCTTGTAACCCGAATCGACGAAGCGAAGCGTCGCCGCTAGCGAAATTTCGTCGTAGACGCAGCCGTAGCGAAGCGAGGAGCCCAATGCGACGAAGTGATCTGTGTCCAGTGGGTTGTGTGCAAGCGATATGCTTCGAAGCACCGGCGGGTTTGCCAGTGGTCTTTTCCGCTGAGTCGCGTCAGTGACACTGAAAGCTGCCCTTATGAGCCTCGTGAGACTGGGCTGGTTGATAAGCGACTGGGAGAGCCAATGCTCCGTACCATCAGGCACAGGTGGACTCCAGTTGATATTTGCGAGATTGATGCGGCTGAGCTTGTTAGTGTGGTTCTTGCCCAGAATCTCGGTGACAATATTTAGCTGTTCTGGCTTCATTGGGTTGTGACTCAGATCCAACGAGTGGATGTTGTGGCGTCTTCGACGAGCAAGCTCTGGGGCTAAGACGTCGTCCAGCAGTCGCTGAATCAACCGCAGGCACACAATTGACAGCTTACAATTGGTGAACGAGAGCCCAATCTGACACGCTTCACGCCGTTGCTGCTCTTGATAGTGCTGCTCTTGATGGGGGTCGTCTTGGAGGAAGAACTGGCGCACAGCGTCCATTTGCTTCTCGTTCAGGTCGCCAAACTCGAACACGATGCGCGGCGGGAAGAGTGCACATTGCGCCACCATCCATTGGTGGTACTCCACCGGCTGTTTTGGCTTTTCGCTCATCACACTGGAGTCGTACAATTGGATCCAAAAGGCACTTCTCAGCCCCAGGCGTCCATATTTCTTGAGCTTCGCCGCGTGACCGAGCACCGCCTCAATGGCCTGCAGGGCAGTAGATATGTCTCGTGGCGGGAGGCCATTCTCGATGACTCGGTTCCACACACTAGCTACTTTCGCGCGCCGTGAGAAGTACAGCGTGAGCTCTGGTTGCTGGAATTCGTGAAGCGGACCATGGCGCGGGAGCTCCTGGATCACCAGCAGACCCTTGAGCGGTACCTGCACCGCCTCCACCACGCGAGCGCTCTCACGCGCGAGCGCCTCGTCGTCGTGAATGGAGGCCCGCTGACCGTGCGGTTGCCGATCACGTGACTCGTTCATGGCGTCGAGAGCGATCTCCCTCGATGAAGAAGCAAATGTGAATGTGACTGGCGAGAAGCTCAGCAAAGTGGGTACGAAAATCCACAAGCCCCGAATTTGTACCTGCAGTAGCAAAACATTTTTTATATTATTAAATGCTTTTTTACCAGGAGATGGAGGTCTTTGTGCATGCACAACACATCTCGAAACAGGAAGTCTTTCTAGTCGAGTGACTCCGATGGCAGTGACGCTTGTGATCAGAACGAAACGATACTACTGCTTCAAGCGGTCGCACCTCGCGCTTGCCGACTCGTCCTGCAGAGAGGAACAGCGCAAGTGGCAGCAGCGAAGCAGAAGCAGATCCATCCTGCAAGACGGAGGCTGATATCTGTCGATTGGTATTGCTTCGACTGCGGACTTCAAAGTTGGTTTCTCTCCTTATTGGACAGTAGCATACAGTCTACGCTATCTAACAGAGGCCCCCAAGATGAGAACGAGAGCTTGGTCAGTGAGAATAAAAAACTATAGATGTGTATGAAACTCATGTAGGCATTCAGAAAAAAAGGTCTACCCGAGCGAGGTCCGAGTGCCAGCTATTCACAAAGTTCGCTTCAAGATAAGATTTTTAAAAACAGCTACCGTCCATCAACATCGAAGCAACGATGTCTAAAGGATCTTGCGCTCCATTGGCAGCTCGGTGAGCTCGAAGATCCGTTCCAAGATCCACCGTTTCAAGATGTTGCCGACTTTCGCTGCGGTGGACGTTTGGTTGGTCAGAACACTCGCGAACGCGAGCTTGTGTCTCAGAGGAAGCGCCGTCATCTCGACTTCCGTGTTGTTGTGCTTACCATGGAGTGCATTACGCTCATCTAA
>JAADWP010000345.1:0-26323 GCA_023336215.1 Globisporangium iwayamae
AATCGAGCTGCGATTTCACCGCGAGAGTCCCAATGGCGTCCTAAAACACGCTAGAAAAGCTCGTCCGCAAACACAAAACTCGAAAAAACCCCACATAATTCAACTTATTTTGCTGTCCCTAACTTTTTGACGTGCACTGTATTTCTCTCGTCTACCAGTGTATGAAAATGTCGGATTGGTGCTTTCGACCACTCAGAAGAGCTTGCTCAGCGACGGTACGTTCATGCGCTGGACCGATCCGTCCGTGCCGCTCGTGAAGAAGAAAGTGTCGGTCGCGACAGCGTCTGTCACTCCCCACGACGAGTTCGTCTGCCAAACACAGCACGCGAATCATCAGATCACAAAGTTCAAAAGAGCTACACAGGAGCAACTTCACAGCACTCACCACATTGATCGCCATGTTGGACGCCGCATCGCCCAGGATATTTGAGGCCGCATCGCCCAGGAAACTCGGCTTCGCGTGCACTTTACTAATCGACGTCACTTCACGGAAAATGGGCAGCGACCAGATCTTCACGTCGCCACTCGCGGAGCCAGAGAGCACGCATTGGCCGCTCGGGTGCAGCTCCAACGTTGTGATCGCGGTCTCGTGCGCATTCGAAACCGTATGCAGCACCCTTCGCTGCCGCATGTCAAAGACGCTGATGGAGCCGCCCTCGCCGCCTGAGATCAGGAGCTGGTGGATCGACGAGAACGCCACAGACGCAGCTCCTGCTGGGTGACACACTGGCGCTGCGATCAGCGCCTTCGAGCGCGGTAGCAGGAGGTCCCAGATGCACACGCTTCGCTTTCTGTGTGGGCAGTTTATGAACAACGAAGTAGACAAAATGATCAGTGTACATATAGTATACACACAAGATCTCGTCACAAGATTCAGAGAGACGTACTCGGTGGAGCTCCCGACAGTCGCCACGCAGCTTCCCGAGTTAATAAACGTCAGCGCCTTGGCTCCTTTGTCATGACACTGTTCAACCAAAGTGCAAAACAACATTGAACAAGGTGAGTAAGAGCTGCCAATCTTAATTGATTGTATGGCACACAGGGTTGTGTGGAAAAACGTACCTCGATCTGACGGTAGCAGGTCTCCCGATCCAGATTGCTGAACTTCCACATGAGCAAGCGTCCGAGCGTGTCCACAGCCCCCATCTGCTGCCCCAAGTTGTCGAACTTGATTTTCTTGATGTCGCGTCTCGAGGTGAGGGCCGGACTCGACGGGTATGGCTGCAATACAACAAAAATAACAATCCACATAAACTCCGTCAGTCAAACATGATCTGAACCAAATCGAAAGAATGAACTACTGCCCTTACCGCTACGATGTCGTCGATCCGAAACGCGCACACGGCACTCAAGCTGTCGTAAGACCAGAGATGCACTTTACCCTTTTGATTGCCTGAGATGAACAACGGTAGAAACGGATGCGACTCGACCGCCGTGGGCTTGAAACTCGGCACTTTCGCGTCCGAGGGCGACGGCGCCGCGCTTCCTGAAAGCATTGATGACGACGACGGCGAACTAGCGAGCACGCGGCTCCCAATCGACAGCGGCGGTCCGATCGCAGCGTTCAGGTCCGCATTGTTGGCACCGAGGTTCTCGGCGATTGTCCGCCGCACTACGGCGGGGTTCGCGTCCGAGAAGAATGAGGCCTGCGGGTTTGCATACATGCCTTTGAACTGGAACTTACTGCCATCCGAGTAGTCAGCGCAACCTGTCCGGCAGATGCCCTTGCTGCTGCAGAGCACCATCTCAGCTGTCTCAGCCGCACGATTGAAGCACATGCTCTTGATCGAGACTTCGCTGCGGTAGATGCAGCTCGTGTTCAGCACCACGGGTGCTGGCGTCTGCATGCGCTTTTCAAACAGATCAACCAGATCGGCGGCGCGAGGTGTCCCAGGTCCTTTCCCTCCTGCAGCGCTTGTCAGCAGGATCTTCTGGGAGCGCGTCAGTACTGACTTCTTGGAAGGGAAGTCTGGGAGGTGACCCCAGCTGATCTCGTCCTTGATTTTCTCGCTGCAGCACTCGAGCTGCGCGTTCAGACGAAGGAGGAACTCGTCTTTCTCGGTGAACATCTTGAGAATGAGCAGCCACGGACAGCGAGTGCATGCACAGCCCAGTAGACGTCGCGTGTCACGTCCCGTATCTTTCTTCGTGGGCGACGACGAACCAGATGTGGTTCCTGACGGGTGTGCAGCAGCACTTTTGTCCCCAGCAGTAGCAAAAGTTGCTGTTGTTGACCCAACTTCGAACGGGCGAAAGAATAGCTCTGCGAGGTCGCACAATAGTTTCCTGACTGCGTGCATCGACAGTTTAGAGTTGTACGTTGTCCAGGCCTGCACAAGTTTCTTGGCTGCTGCAGTGGACTCGGAGACCGGATTCGCGCCTTCGACTGCGATCTTCGTAATGTGCACGGGCATGCCGCTTGCCGCCATCATCAGCGCAAGCGTCCAGTACTGACAGTACGTGAAGAACGGCGATGGCGCGGCGGTAGAGAGCTGCAAGCGGTTGGTCTTCACGTCTGCAACGAAGTTGTCGAGTTCATTCTGGAGCATCTCGACGACCTGGTACAAAACTGGAAGATCCTGTTGAAGCGACGACGTGATACCAGGGATCTTCGCTTTTTGGGCTGCTTGACGATTCGCCTCACTGCAGTGCACACAGACATCCAAGAGCGCAATCTCCCTAAGCTCCTCCAGGGCTTTCCTTGGAAGTGCATCTTTGTGAGGGAAGATGATGCCGAGCGAGCGGTACAGACAGCACGGACTCCGAATGTATCGCGAGCAGACGCAGATGACGCTGTAGATCGCGGCAGCCGCCACACGTACGTACTCGCTGCTTGTCATGCACACACGCTGCTCTGACGGTTTGGAGTAGTAGTAGCTGAGCCAGAGCAGGAGACGAGATGCAGCAGAGAGCAACTGCGAACACGTTTGATCGATGCGTCGCGTGTGCACCTGGTCCGTCGAGGACGCCACGAGATCTCCAAGCGCCACAAGCGTGATGCCCTCGGTGATGAGCTCGATGAAGTACGGTAGCGGACTCATGAACTGTGGGATAACAATCCTGGAGGCTTGCGCGTCTAGTAAACTGTTCCACTCAAATACAAGGAAATCCAAGCCTGCTAGGCGGCGGGAATGTACGAGCGACTGCACAACTGAGCTGCGCAGCGCCCCTTCCACGTATGACGTTGCGGTCTCGGACACATTCTCCAGCACAAAGTTTCCGCCTCGTGAGAGCACACACTGAATCTCGTCGTTGATTCCGCTTTCCAGGGCACTATTTGATCGGTTGGCACTCGATATCGGCGACAGCAGCGTGCTTTTCCCCATCATTGACTGTCTGATGCGATTCAGGAACTCAGTATACAGCGAATCCACCTGCGAGCCTAGACTCCCAACAAGAATCCGGTGACGACACGCCAGGAACGCTGCAGCCTCTGGAGATCGTGCCGATTTGTCCTGACAGAACTGCACAAAGAACTTTGCAAAGTCGCGCTGCTGTAAGAGCGCAAGCGTGCTGAGACCCATGCCCTGCAGTCGACTCAGCGCGAGTGTCTGGAGACTCACGATCTGGGTCTTGAGCGCAAGCTTCAGCGGCACGATCGTGCTCTGGAGAAACCGGACAATCTCACACGCACCAAGCATGCTCTGACCGAACGCGCGCCAGTAGAGCGTGTACGGGTACGCATACGCTTGACCGCAGGTGCCAAACATGCAGCGCATCTCGATTGACGGCACCGTCAGCAGACACTGAATGCCTTTGAGTGTCTCGCCCAGAAAGTACTTGACGAGGAAGCTCATGTAGATGTCTCCGCATGTTCTCGCTTTCAACAGGACGGTTGTCTTGAGGAATTCTTCGCACACGCCCTTGCATCCAGACGACGACGCATCACCGCCGCCTTCAGTTGACGACGCAGCACTGCTATTAAACGTTCTCATGTTGCTGCTTAAGCCACTGAATGAGAACTGTCCAAAGTCGCTCGTGCCACTGTTCGAGTCGTCACTTTCACCACCGAGGTCCCATTTCTCCGACAGACGAGCGATGAGGAACGAAAGCACGAGCGTTCGGTCGGCGTGTTCGGCGACTGACATCGCCTCTTGCACTTTGCCACCAAGCAGGAAGAACGCGGTCGAGAGCTCGTAGCGGCGCTTCGCCTTCAGCACGTACGCGTTCTTAATCGCCGCATTCTTCCAGCGTGGATCTGAGAAGTCATTGCTCAAAAGCTCGGAAATGCGACTTTCGTTGGCCATCTTGAAGAGACTCGCGAGCAGCTTGGTCTTGCCCAACAGTACGTAGAAAAGCGCGACGTGGAAAGGGTCACGTGTGGATGCGTACTCGGCCTGCGCGGCCTTCTCTGTAAACTGCTGCAGCTTCGAGACGCTCTTGACCCAGAATGGAAGACGCAACTGCTTCATCTCCTTCCACGCCATCATTGGTGCGGTGAAGCACTCCTGCAGCAGCTCGTCCTGAAAATCTGTAATCGCTCCCCACACAACCTGCTCCGAGCAGATACCTACAGCTCGCTTCGATGCAGCAGATTCAGCGTCGGTGTCGTCTTCACCTAAGGTACCACCATCCGGGTCTGTGTTGGTACCGACATGTTTTGACATCCCACTTTCACCACCTTCCTGCTCCAGTGGCCACAAAAGACTCGCTTGAAACCGGAGCGCTGCTTCGTCCTTTTTTCTGCTCGCATCGCGTTCCCAGGCAACTGTTTTCTTGAGCCCGTTGATGATCGCCATGAACGCTTCACCCTCCTGTGGCGTCATAAATGTCAGCAAACTCTTGTGCTCGTTGAAGAACAGCGACAGCGCTGTACCTTCAAGAGACGACTGCGTGTTGTTGAGAACAGCAGCTTGTTCGGTGACCGTGGTCGAGTCACCAAAGCTTGTCAGCGCTGACGACCGCGGAGCGAAGAGCATTTCTGCACGATCTGCATTACGTGTCGAGCGATAGTCCATTGCGAACAGGTCACTTGCCCGAGCAGGAGCAGCTGCAGAAGAAGCCGAAGAGTAGCTCGATCCAAAGCCCGACGACTTCGGCTGCTTCCCGTTCAGGTACGTAGCAGATCGGTCCTCACTTTCACCTTCTCCATTGTCTGATGCTTGGTGTTGCCCAAGTAGCTTTGATAATGAGAGCAGTGGCAGCGCTTTCAGCTGCTTGTCATCCATCATGCGAAGGTAGCAGGCCTTCTCGTGCTCGATGATCTCCTCTTTCACGTGCTCGAGCACTCTCTCAAGGATCTTGAACGACCCGCGCAGTAGCAGGAACATCAGCGTCACTGGATGGTACACTGGGAAAGCGCTAGGCGAGAGTGCGCTAGAATTCACCATTGTAGGTTGCTGCACGCCAATTGCTTGCGAGAGTCGGAATGGCAGGCCCCCGCATGTCCCCGCAGCGGTGCTCGCGCCGCTCAGATCATGGAGGTTGATGCTTGCGATGCTCGCGCCCAATGCCAGCAGCGCATGTGGATAGCTATTCAGCGAAGAGATCTTCTGAGGCTTAACATTGAAGCGACTCGACGACCACGCAATATACCACTTGTTAATCGGTGCCGACGCATCAAACTTGATCATCCCGATGGTCGTTGTCGACAGGAAGAGCAGCTCGCAGTCTCGCTCTGCTGTGACCGGCGGTGTCCACTCCAAGGAGACAATCACGCCAAGCTTCTTCTGCTCAATTATCACAATCCCTTCGCAACAGCTTTCGAAAGCCGGCAGAATGCAAATCTGGGCATCTAGTACAGCGTTTGCCGCTGTTGGTTGCTTCCCGTCGTCCTTCTCGAAGAGTACGGCGACGCGTCCACACGCGCTGAGCGAGAACTGCTTGAATTCGAAGCGCTCTTTAACAAAGTTGAAGTTCATACTGTCCTTTGGTTTCTCGAATGCGGTCGATTTATTGATCAACTCAGTGATATTCGTGGTCTGGATGCTCTTGACCTCAAGCAGGTCGTCCAAGTCCGTGAACGTCCAGAGATCAAAGCTGAAATGCGCATCGATCGTCGCAAAGATGACATCGAATGCCTGGAGCGACGGGACACTGGAGATCCCAGCGAGCGTTTTGTTGTGCGGGATCGGCACGTTAGTCCTCCTGAAGAGCTTCATAGACACGGGCGAAATTGGAGTAATGAGCGGACTCGACAAGCCTAGTTCGTCGTCATCTCCATTGTCATCACCGATCACGACTGTCGATGCTGATGGTTCGAACTCAAACACCCAGACCACAAGCTCTGTGCCACCTCGCTTCAAGCCAACCACGACGCAAAAGTCTTTTGATGAGCGTGACGACGAAGACTGCAGCATTTTCCCAAAAATCGACGGCGGTGAGGACCAGTCCAGCTTCTGGGATTCCGGAACTCGCAGCACCACCAAGTCGTTCAGCTCCGCTTTATCTTCCCCATTGTCCGAGTCGACAAAGCAAATTGTCGCCATCGTTGCACCGTGGATCAAGCCACTTCGAATCGAACCACTCTTCATGCTGCTGCGACCACCCAAGAACGGTAATGGAGGTGTTAGAACAGGTGCAGTTGAAGCCACTGGTACTGCTCCACTCTGATTGTCATTCGCAGCCGTCGCTGCGTGTAGTTTTCCCTCTGCAAAGAAGAAAAGCACGCTTTGGTTTTCAAAGCAAACCGCATGCGTGGCGGCGCTCATGGCCGCGATTGGATGGGGTCTGCAGATCACTTGCAGCTTTCGAAGCGATGCACTTGGACTAAAGATATCCACTCGATTGCCAATGTTCGACACTGCGACTTTCAGCGGCGAGGGCCCAGAACCAATACTGCTTTGCGTTTCTTCAGATGCAGAAGAGCGGGCCGTGGAGATCGCGAGCGAAATCGCTTTCCCATCTCGCTGCTTGGCGCCAAAGACACAGTCGCACAGATCGCCGATTTCGCAGCTCTGCACTGAATAGCAGACTGAGCCTCGATTGCTCCGCCCGCCACCAAACGAAGAACTATCTGCCTGCAGCTTCAGGCGCGCCACTTTCAGGTACGTGTCAACACGCTGTGGCTGGAACACGATCTCAATCACAAACGTCGGGCTGCCGTTCTCTCGATCTACGTGCAAGGCAGGAGTCGTCCGTCACACAAAAACGACACAATCAGAAAGCACTTAGGAGGGATCTGAAGCCAAAATATGAACTCACCTTTGTAATCCGACGAGCATATACTGATGATGTTGGCGTTGACGAGTTGCGTGCGTAGCCCGCTGAAGATGAGCAGCAGCGACACGCGCGGGGTCACGCCCTGTGTTCGTCATAGGCACACACAAAGCACCCGTTAGTATATTGCTGAAACGAGCTGGCATGCGCCAGTAGCACCAACCACAGCAGCACTTACCGAGAACAGGATGAACTCAGTCCGGAAGAGGCATAGGTCGCCGTTGTCGTGAACTCCGTAGAGCAGGTGCACCGCGAAGGTCTTGCTCAGCGTCGCATTCCCGCAGATGAACGTCTCACCAGCATGTGTGTCGGCGATCGCGCCGCTCTTGTCTCCCAGCAGCTTGCCATTCATCTTGGTGATGCCATCCCTGCGCTGGCTGTAGAGCTCACTGCGTCGCGCGTCCTCCAAGCTGTTGTGACCGTAGTGGAACATTGAAAGTGCCGAGAGCACGTTCGCTTCATCCAGCATCGCATCGCCGATCGCAGTGAGCGTGCTCGCAATCGGCCGAGCCCAGTGGTGACTCACAAGCCCAAACGTCCGGATCGATGCGTTTGCGTCTCGGTCCGCGTCGAAGAAGAACCGCTCCGAGTCGGGCTGCAGCAGGTAGTCTTGACCGCTAAAGATCTTCCAGAGCACAAATGACCGCGCAGTGGATGCCACGTTCTCCCTCCAAATCGACACATTCCCAGCTTTGTCGAGCGTGAATAGTATCTCGCAATGGGCTATCGCCGTTGTGGCCACTGACTGCTGCGTCGTCTGGCTCCGCGTCTTGAACGTGTGTGCGTCCTTGGACCACTGCAGCCGCTGGAGCGCTCTCTGATGTGCCAGGTAGAGACAAATCGGCGTGCCGTCGTGGTCGAGATTGTTCAGATGCCAGACTTTGGCGATGCGGTCGTGTTTGCCTGCCGTTGCAAGGAAGCGTCCACCGCTGCTCGTCGCCGCATCAAAGTGACTCACGTTCTGGTCGGCTCCACAGCGCAGCGAGAAGCTTCGCTGGAGATACACCTGCACGGTATCGTCGATGACTTTCCAGATTGTGATCTTCTCGCCCGCACCGATAAGCAACAGGTCGTCCGCGCCGCTCTCCACCCACTCGAGACGATCCATGAGTCTGTCCTCACTCTTCCAGCGCACGCTCTCGCGCCACGTCGTGTGCTGCAGGTTCAGATGCACCTTCGCATAGTCGCTGCTCACGTCACCAGTAGCATGTGCGGAAGACCCGCCGAGTGTACTGGGTCCAAACGCGTCATCTCCTGTAGCGCCGCCGGATCTTGCACTCATACCAACACCAGCGTTGACGCGACTGCTCGAGCCCGATGACGACGCGGCACCAGCGCCACAGGGCATGAGCAGCACGCCGCGGCCTTCATCAACACATAGTGCGATCGCACCGCGCGCCGCCTTGCGAGTGGTGTTGAAGCGGATGCAACGGATCGCGTCGTCGCCCGTCCAGATCTGCCAGAGGTCGAACTGTGACGGGCGCTTGGCCTCGCTGCGCGGGTTCTGCGGCATCGCAGCCTCTTGGTTCTCCACGAGCACCACCACGAGCGCGCCCGTCGCGTACATCAAGTAGCGGCTGCCGCCAAAGAGCGCGGCGCACACACGCAGCTCATCGGATCTGCCAGTCACGTCCGGCGCTGCGACGGCCGCGATCGCTTCTTCGAGGCGGCAGACCATCGCTCTGTGTGTGTGAGCCAAATGAGGTTTTGAGCGGGTTGCAGTTAGATGCATAACGTGGACCACTTCAAAATCGATCGCAATTAGCGCCATTCACACAAAGCAAACGCACTTCTTATAATCGCCCGTCCAGCATGATATAACATTTTTGTGTTTATAACTTTTGCTAAATAGTATTATAGCGGTAAATATTCGAAAGTAACTTCCACTCACACTGCGTGGTCCACACTATTTCCACACTTACTCAAAAGGTCACTTTGAAAAGCCGCGCCAATTGCGCGATTTGGCCCGATCCAACCAACACACCGCGCTCTGCTGCTTCATCACCATCGCCTGTAGCAGGATGCCGCCCAAGAAACCCGTCGCCGGCGCCACGTCCCCGCTGAAGAAGAAGCTCAAGGACCCGAGCAAGGCGCTGGGCAGTGATGGCGTCGACAAGGACCACGCGCGCGCGGACGGCGGCGTCTTGGGCATGGGCCAGGACAACGACGAGATGGACGCCTACCACGAGCCGGTGCGTTTGATTGCGCTGGCTATGTGTGTGTGTGTGTGTGTGTGTGTGTGTGTGTAGAGAGAACCGCACCTCTGAACTCTGCTTTGTCTGTGTACTTACTTATACAGGTCAAGAAGGTGGTCGTGCCGGACAACCAGCTCAAGCTCTCGGAAGCCGAGCTCAAGGAGGAATTCTCACGCGTGCTCACGGCGAACGATCCGAACGTGCCCAACAACATCACTAAGTACAACTACAAGGAGCGCACGTACAAAGTAGACCCCCCAGGACCCGGTGATCACCTGTACGTGCACCTGTGCGCCGATGGGAGCATGATACACAAGGAGTCCGAGGACGCCAAGACACAGGCGGCTTTTGATCAGAAGCGTGCAGAAGAAGAGAAAGAGGCGCACGAGATCGCGATCAAGCAAGCGAAAGAGGAGGCCGAGGCCAAGGGTGAGAAGATTGACGAGGCCTCGCTGCAGTTCGAATCCGGGAAGAACCAGTTCAACTACAGCGAGCGCGCGGCGCAGACTTACACGAACCCACTCCGGCAGCGGTCCGTCGAGACCGAGCCGCCTCCGGTCGTGAGCTTCATGGCGACAGTCACACAGTGGGAGATCTACGACACGTTCATGGACGCGTATGAGCAGCACCAGCGTGAGCAGATTCAGTTGCAGAAGGTTGCGCAGAAGAAGGAGAAGGACGAGAAGGACGGTGGTGAGACCATGGTTGCAGCCGTGTCGGCGACCAGCAGCAGTGGCGGTGGTGGTGGTGCAGGAGGCAATGGCGGCAGCAAAGGTAAGGGAGACGACATGGTTCATTCAGCCGCGATGGGTAAGACGCTGCGCATCATTGAGCGCATGGTGAACCAGAACGCGGATGATGAGATCTTCCACGACTTCAAGTACTGGGAGGACGCGAGCGACCAGTTCCGCGAGGGTGAAGGTTCGCTTCTACCGTTGTGGCGCTTCTCGAGCGAGCGCGCTAAGAAGAAACAGGTGACGGCAGTGTGCTGGAACCCACGCTTCTCGGATCTCTTTGCGATCGGCTACGGCTCGTACGACTTCCTCAAGCAGGGCACGGGTGTCGTGTGCTGCTTCTCACTCAAAAACTCGTCGCACCCGGAGTTCACGTTCACGACTGAGTCCGGCGTCATGTGCCTCGACTTCCACCCGCAGCACGCGGCGCTGCTCGCTGTCGGGTGCTATGACGGCACGGTCATCGTCTATGACGTGCGTAACAAGGCGAACCGGCCGATCTACACGTCGACAATCAAGACAGGCAAGCACACGGACCCGGTGTGGCAGGTCAACTGGCAGGAAGAAGACCTGGCCAAGGAGCTCAACTTCTACTCGATTTCATCTGACGGCCGCGTCGCTAACTGGATCATGAGCAAGAACGAACTCAAGATGGAGCCTGTGATGCAGCTCAAGATCGTCTCAACTGCCAAGGACGACCCGGAGGAATCGTCGCTCTCGGGGCTTGCAGGTGGCTGCTGCTTTGACTTCAATCGCTTCAGCGAGCATTTGTTCGTCGTGGGCACGGAGGAAGGCAAACTGCACAAGTGCTCCAAGGCGTACTCGGGCCAGTACCTGGAAACCTACGCAGGCCACCACATGGCGGTCTACAGCGTACGCTGGAACCCGTTCCACGAGCGCGCGTTCCTCTCGTGCAGCGCCGACTGGACGGTGAAGCTTTGGGACCACAACTTGCCGGACCCGATCATGTCCTTCGACTTGGGTAACGCCGTGGGGGACGTAGCCTGGGCGCCGTACTCATCCACGGTCTTTGCGGCTGTCACGAGTGACGGGAAGGTGCATGTGTTTGACCTGGCTGAGAACAAGAACGAGCCACTCTGTGAGCAGAAGGTCGTCAAGCGCGCCAAGCTCACGCACGTGGCATTCAATCTGCAGGACCCGATTGTGCTCGTGGGCGACGACCGCGGCGGCGTCAATTCGCTCAAACTCTCGCCCAACCTGCGCAAGATCACGACGGGCGAGGACGACGGCACAGTGCCCGACCTACGCAACGTCAAGGCGCGCTTCAAGAAGGAGTTCGAAAAGATCGATAAGCTCCTGAGCTCCAACGACAGCAAGGTCGAGCGGTAAGGTCGCATTGCGGAGTCTCTGGGGGTAACAGCGTGTTCATATCATATTTTATGTATCTCTCTTGAAGGCTCATGTGTGAACCTGTGGCTTGGTGCAATAACTTATGAGGCTAACTCTCTCTTCTCTTGTCTAAAAGGTGTTGGCGTTCTCACGCGCGAGGATGGCTTCACACAGCGCGGCCTCGCTCGTCTTAGCGAGCGCCAGATTCTCCTGCGCCACGTCGAGCGCGGACTTGCCGTTGTTGTTCTTGGCCTGAACGTTGAAGCCGAACTGGAGCAGCCACTGGCACGCACGGTACTGGCCGTTTGCCGCAGCCTTGTGCAGCAGCGAGTCGCCCTTGCGGTCGAGCGCATCGAGGCTCACTCCCGCGTTGAGTAGATAGTCCAGGATGTGTACGTGGCCCTCGCGCGCGGCCCAGTGCGCGGGCGTCCAGCCCATGTACCCGGGCGAGGCCGGGCTTACGCTACGCTTCGTGAGCGTCTCACAGACGCGGCGGAAGCTGAACAGATCGCCGTCCTTTGCCAGGTCGATGAGCTCGTCAATTGTCTCAAGGTCGCTCGCTGAGTGGTAGTGGCGCACATCGTGGTGGTGGTGAATATGGCGATGTGGACCATTCTGATGAGGGCCCTTCTGAGAGTGATGGTGTGGCTCATCCCCACCGAGCGAGATCTCGATGAGCTCGCTCTTGAGTACTTGGCCTCCATTGTCTTCGTCCTCGCTCTCATAGCTCTGTGTCTTCTCCTCTTCTTCGTCGAGACCACCGTCAGAGTCGTCGAGCTCCATCTCCTGCTGGTTGCGCTGCTTGGGCTCAGCTCTGCAGCTGCTGCTGGCTTCGAGTCTCCCGGGAGCTTCCTGAGTACGAGCTCCACTTCTGGGCGTCTGAGGCTCGAGATCCTTGGGGATAGCGGTAGATGAAGCCCTGGGTGTGATGCTCGCCATGAAGCTCAGCGCCTTCTGCAGGACCATCGCGTGTTTTACTCTCTCTATTTGGACTGCGCTCTGCGGTCTCAATGGGAAACTGAAGAGCTGCTTTCATTCGCGTACGCCATGGAGAGAGAGCCGCGAGAGTGAGTGGTAGCCATTCTCGTCCGAGGGCGGATCCTTTGAGAGAAGGAGGAGCTCCAAAATTACCATCCCAGAGCTGCCTGGAGACGGATTTGATCCTATTCATAACGGATCTGAGCAACGCTCGCTCAACCAACCCCGACCAGAACCTTGACCTGAGCCATTTCGCTGAATGTAATCCCTCCTGTACGATCAGTTGACTCTCGTCATTTGAATCGATGGTGTAAGCTTTGCTCTACGATGAGCTAGCTACCACTGCTGCTGGTATACACGCCGAAGTCCTCCTGCACGATCTCCTTAAGGCTTGCATACGAGACGGATACAAGCCCATCGAGTCCCTCTCCATCGTCTCTGAGAGCAGCATCAGCTCCGCCATCTACCTTCTCACCAGGTCTACTGACAACAAACTCGGTACTCCTAGAGCACGCTGAGCGGATGAACGCGCTCTTAGCGTCCATCTTGAGCCGGTCGCGCAGGATCTTTCCCACGTACTTGCTGCTTTGGCGCGACGTGCAGAGCCCCAGTTGCTGCAGACAAAGCACGAAGGCGTCGACGTTGGTCACTTCCAAGCACCTGCCGAACCAGCGCACCTCGACCGGTAGCATTTGTTTCGGGTTCAGGAAGCTCACGTTCAGCGCGAGCTCGGGCCACCCGTCCACATGCTTTCCTGTACTTGAGCCAGAGCCAAGGCTGCCGTCGCTCAGCACGCAGCGCATGAGGTCGCGCTCGCTCTCATTCGCCAGTAATGCGATGGCCAGCGGTAGTGGGAGCTGTGAGCACCGTGAGAACTTGCTCCCCACTCTGCGCTTGGGCTTGTTGGCCCGTGGTCCTCTCTCTGATCTTGGCGAATCCGAAGATGAGGCCGCAGACCCGGGTTCAATGCGCGCTACGGACCGGATCTTTGCGTCCGGTCGATGTGGCAGCGCGAAGAAGACCTCGCTCTCGCTCGTGTAGACAAAGCCCACGACATCCGAGGTCGCGAACACGCCGCCACGTGAGTCTTGTAGCGTCACATGTGAGATCACGCCACTGCTGGCGCTCGATGAGGATGAAGAGGCAAAGATCTCGTTGAACCTTCGGACGACCTCGCGACAGAGGAAGCCCACTTTCTCGCGCGGGTTGATCGGCACGCGCACGCGGTGCTCCCCAACCTGCACAAGCACGCGAATGACGCTTGGTAGTGTGGCCAGGAGCGATTCGTCCAGTTCGAACTCAGCGGCATGGCTCTGAAGCTCTCCTTCGTGTCGTTGCTGGTGTTGTGACTCATCTGAATGGTTTTCGATCTCCATCTCGTCCTGAAGGCCTTCATCGCCAGCGTCTTCCTCGGCTTCTGTCTCTTCGGCTTCTTGATCTCCTTGGTCTTCGTGTTCGTCCTGGTCATCAGCTTCTTCACAGCTACTGTTAACTCGATAGGACTGGCCATTCGCATCCAGTGGATTGATACCGCCATTTTCAACATTTAGGCGCTCAACTCGGGCTTCGTCACCATCACACACTGCCATGGACTCGTGCATTTGTCGCTCTTCATCACCGCTAGTGTGATGCACCTCCACGGAATCTGTGGGCTCCATCGTCAGCGACCTGCTGGAAGATGACGCCGAGTCAGTTCTCCTTGCCCCATTCTCCGTCTCAGCGTTCGCAGATCGCACCTCATTGGCCTTCATCTTGCTCTCTAGTAGTTCGTTCGCCATCATCACCTCAGCAGCCTTCTGCTTCGCTGATGACGAAGGCGACAACACGTCGAGGCTAAACATCTTCTTGCAGGCGCTGTAGCCCGGGAGCACGAGACGCGCTGCCGACTCCTTCGAGTGGGTCGCGAGCCCTACGACCTCGGACTCGAGATGCTGCTGCGTGTTCTTGACAAACTTGGTGATCACGCTCGCGGCCGCGACCATCTTTCTGTTGGCGTTCACAAGGTCCTCAGGGACACTAAAGCGCGAACCGCTGCCATGGGAGCCCTTGCGCTTGTTGGGGACTGGAACTGGCTCATCATCAAGGACCAGGCTCATGAGATGGCCACTCTTCGTCTGAGCTTTCCGCTCAACCTTGCTGTCACAACGTTCATCATCACTCTCGTCTCCATCATGGGCACCCAGCGCACCATTCGAGTCATGTGAGCTCGTCATCAATAGCTCTGTGGCTTCCAACCGAGCATCTGAAGACTTCTTGTGATGCCGAGGCGTCACGTGCCGTCGGAATGCGCGCTGAATGACCTGAGCAGCACCCTGCCGCTCGTGCTCCAGTCGTACCCTTCTATGCTGCGCCTTGGTCAGCGTCGTCTGTGGCTCTGAAGCATCAGAACTGCGTTCAGCCTCAACTGATGCCGTGGTACTCGCAGAACTGTCTGCAGTAATGACCTCACGGTGGAAGAAGCGAACAAGCTGCGAGTGGAAGAGCGAGCGGAAGTCGAGAGAACTCTGCAATGCCAGGTGGCCCAGCTGGTTGTCGCCCACGACGCTCACCTGTCTAAACAGGTTCTTGAGTCGCGCAGTCGTACACTGAGCCTCAAGAAGCGTGAACTCGATGGCTCGAATCTCCACCACGGCGAGAAAGAGCGTCTGCGCAATGATCACAGCGCTCTGGAGTGGGTTGTGAGCGAGCGTTTTCCTAATAAACTGGAAGGCTGGATGGTCCACTTGGCACCGGATGCGATCCACCGAGGTGTGCAAGCTCAGCTGCGGATGGCAGTTGGCGCAGATTTGCGCCCCATCGGAGAAGCTGGAGCGCAAACTGATGGCTTCGGCTACAAAGAACGACTCCAACAGGCTCTGCTGAGGGCTCTTGGCGGTGCACTCCAAGCGCGCAAGCTCCACAAAGACGCGCTCGGGCCAGCGCGGCCTCCGGGTCGGCAATGTTGAGGACGCCAAGCCATTATCACAAGCTCTGAGGCTTGTAGAGTTCGCCCTAGAGTCTGGGGCGTCCTTGGCCTTGGTCTTGGCTCGATTGTGAACGCAGCCGCAGCCCTGAAGCGTGCACTCGAGCATCTGGAAGGCGAGCGGCAGCACGGGCACAAAGATCGCGTCGCCGACGAACTCCTTCGCCTCGGTCGTCACGCTCAATTGCTTCATTTGAACCGTGAACTTGCGCTCCACGAGGCACTTCTTTCCATTCCTTTCAGAGGGTGACGAGCGCATGAGCTGCTGGACGTTGTGGAAGAGATGGCTGTCGACGTTGAGCTCGAGCTCGTCCAGCGCAAACACGAGGTGTAGTCTGGGCATCATCGTCGTGCTGTCCAGTTGGGTGTTGCCTTTCTCACAACTACTATCAGAGAGAGACCCAGGATCCTTGACTTTGTTACCAAAGCTATCTCTCCGACTGGAGCTTTGGGCATCGCTGAGACTGCGACCAGTTGTAGTGGGCGACAGTGGCCGCGACGGCCCGCACACGTGGGTCTCGATGCTCTCGAGCCGGATCTGCTGTAGACACGTGCCGCACTTGATGAACGCCGACTGTTCCTTCTCGTTGCGCGCGTGATATGCCTCGTTCAACACGAGCGCCAAGTCGCTCTCGATGTTACAGACCAGCTTTTGCAGGTGCCACTTGACAAAGACGCTCTCGCGCAGCTGCTTGAGCTGCATTACGTCCCTGTCGGGCTTGAGAAAGAGCACAAGGACGTCCTGGAAGAGCACTTTCACCTCATGGACCGTGATATGGAGCTCGCGGACGTTGTCGTGGTGCACGATCAGGTTCACGGCGGCATGCTGCGCTATTAGCGACAAGTGCTGCTTGCCCAGGCGCTCCGAGGTGAACCGGAGCTTCACGTCGGTGGTAAAACGGAACGTGAGCTGGAGAGCAAAGCTCGCTTCACTGTCCACCTGTTCGTCGCTCTCACTGGTCTCCTTTGGCTTCATGACCTGGCCTCGCTGCACCTGGTGGTGGTGCAGCAGCAAGGGTCCATCCCCAGCCGCCTGGGCATTTCGCTCCTGTGCGGCAGCCTCGCGAATCCAACCACTCACCGTCGCGTAGACCTCGTAGATCTGCAACAACTGGATGACGTCGTAGTCGAAAGGTAGCGTGTGCAGGTTCGCGTCGATGACCTGGGAGAGGGTCTCCCAAGCTTTCGACTGGCGGTGGCCGAAGAGCGTCATGCGCAGCGTGACTTCATGGTCATGGAGTAACTGTAGTGGCGGAGCTGTCTCGTTAGCATCGGAGGCCGTGAGCAGTACGCTGCAGCTGAACGAGACGAACTTGAATCGAGTCTTGAGCAGCCCGTCGGGTGACCGATCCACGCAGGTAGTGAGGTCACGCATGTCCTGCCACAGAGCGTTCGTCGTGCGCGAGTGGAAGGCCGTGAGCTCCACGCGGATGCGCGAGACACCTTTCACGAACACCTTGATGTACACGTTGTCTACTACGAACTCCAGGCGCTCGCTGATGATTGTCGAGAACGCGTACCAGGACGCGATCGAGCCGAGTGGGTCCGGCTCCATGATTGCAGCCTGGATGCGCGCCTCATGGGCCCTGAGAAAGTTCTCGTCGCAGTCCCCGGCGTTCTTAACATCCAGGAAGAGGTCCACGACGCGAAGACTGAGCGGCTCCTGCACGAACTTGTCGGCCACGCTCCATGAGGGCACCTTGATCACGAGTTCGCTGCAGTATGCTCTCGTGACAAGCAGCGGCTTGGGAATCTGCAGCGCCACCGCCACCTTGTGCAGCTTGAGCTCTACGGTTGCCACAGAGATAGAAGGCATTAGCTAGGGATACGAGGTGATATACTAGGAGAGTAACTGGAGCCTGAGGTACCGACCGATCTTGTGCAGCGTGAGCGTGTTGCGGCTGAAGCCCTTGGCGTTGAAGTCGCGCGGGAGCATGTCGTCCTTGAAGTTTTCGACCCAGTATTTTAGCTGCTTCTTCAGGAGCTCCTTCATCATGCTCATGGCCTGCTGCTGGCCATTGCCATTCGCACCAGAGCCTGTGGACGCCATGGTAATTGACCGCAGACGATTACTAGGCTCGTGCTGTTGCGTAGGTGCGTGGACGCGCGCTTATTGCAATCCAATGTGCGACCAGCGGGCGGTTTCACTCGAGAGGTGACCTCCAAGAGGCGCGCATGACACGATTATGGATCGAGCGGTAGCCAATCCGACTCGCAGGTCTAATGGTAGCAGCGCGATCGGTTTTGCGATCGAGAGAAGAAGATGGCTACACTATGGACCCGTTGCTGAGTGGATGAGCGCCATTTCGGAGCTGTCCATGGCGACAGCATGTCTGTCATGCCGCCACATCACCACACCGTTGCGCTTTTCGTCCTCGCACTGAACACACAGCACAGGCCATGGATCCTTCCTTGCGTCACTGGCGATCGCATTGTCGGTCGCTCACTCTTCCTCCCACACGTGCGTCCATCATCCACCTCGCAAACAACAAAACAACCAACCAACCCTCTGCCATGTGTGCTTTTCATCCAATCATATTGACATAAATTGTAATCCACGCCACTTGATTGGACAAAAAAGGAACATTTTGTGACAGCTGCTTTTCGGAATATTGGTCGAGCGCGAAAAGCTCCAAGCAAAGCCAAGAGCAATGCTGCTGGTGGGATTCATCAGCAGTGCCCACCCAGCCATTAGACAGAGAGAGGCACACACATACACGCACACATAGAACTATAAGCAGAGCAGCCATGCCGTCCCAATTGGAGGCTGTGCGCGAGGCGTCAGACGAGCGCGTCGTGATGGCGCTCGTGGACGCGCTCTTCCTGCTCGCAGGCGTGTACTACGGCGCGCGCGTGCTGGTGTCACTGCCCAAGACGTACCTCTCGGAGATCGCCTTCCCATTCGATGTACGTGCCTTTATGTGTTGACTGGCGATACGCTTACGAGCTCTATATCTAATGATGCTTGATGTTACTGTATATGATGACTGCCTTCTGCTGCAGTTCCGTGTCAAGCTCGTGGCATGCGCGACGCTCTTCATGACGCACGCACTCCAGTGGCTCTACGACGAATCGGAGCGCACGTGGGAAGCCGGCAGTACGGGCATGAAGGCCACCAATTCGCGCATCGAGGCTGACGAGCTCTTCACGATGACCGAGGCGCTCGTTTGGGTATGTACTATCTCAACGGCTTGACTGCATGAGGCTCACGGTAGCCAGCATGTAGCCAACTGCCTCGACTTGTACCCTACATTGACTGACTCTGACTGATCATCATGAATCAGGGCATGGCGTCGACGATCCTTTGGATGGAGTACCGCCGCAGCATGACGCCGTCCGCGTTTCTGCGCGCGTTCTGGCTCGTCAAGTGGATCGGCGCGATCTTCGCGCTCGTTGTCTTCCAGTCGTTCGCTGCCCAGCATTCCTCAAGCCTCAAGAGCATGGAGCTCACGTTCGCAGTGGCGATCGGCGTCCTGCGCTTCGTTGCGATGACCACGCTCGCGATCTTCTGCTGTGTGCGACCCACGCCCATCACTGTCGACATGATACTGTTCCCGCAGGACTCACTCTCACCCACGGCGCTGCTCCACTCGCAGAACGCGCAGCGGCGCTTCAGCAACCTCTCCAACTACGGCTCGTTTCGGGACTACGACTGGGTACGTCGTATCTCTTTTTCTAATTTGTGAATTCTCATAAAATGATGCATACCCGAGGTCTAATTTTGTGTATTCTTTCTTCGACACCAGCATCTTAAGGCAGCACTGCAACCAAACAGCAAAACCCGAGGTACTGTGCAGAACCATAATGACGACACTGAGCTGGACCTGGAGAAGTCGCGCACGTCCACGCGCAGTAGCGTGGCGCCGGCCATCACAGTGACGATTCCGTCGTCGACGACGTCCATCTGGGGCAAGACGCACTTCGTCTCATACAAGATCGTCGTGCAGACTGAGGATGACGCGTGGACCGTGCGCCGTCAGTTCGCGGACTTTGTCGCGCTTCATGAAGAATTACCTGAGGAGATTCGCGAGTATTGCTGTCTACCAGTAGATCAGGACGCCGCTGGTTCAAGCGCGAGCCGCCGCAAGTTTTTGTCCTGGAAAGCCCGGCCGCGCTCGATGAAGTCCAAGCTCGAAGGCTACCTGCGGCTCGTGCTGAGCCACCCGGCGCTCGAGCCTAACTCGTCCCAGGGGCTCTGCGATTTCCTGGAGATGGTGCGTGTTGGCTTGCACTACCTTGAACGTTCCCAATTGCTGCTGGGCGAATTGTGTGATCTTATACTCCCTGTCGTGTGTGCCTTGTGCTGTAGGAATACGTGGAGGACGCGCTGATGCGGTCGTATCACTCGGCGCCGAGGATCTAGAGATGCTATGTGTGTACAAAATGCATGCGTGAAAGTTTAATATTTGGGGATGAACAGGTGAAGAAACCCGTGTGTACCAACAGTGCTCAGCAAGCTCATCATGGAGATGGATTGATTCAGTTCTAATAGAGAGAAACAACACAACCGACAGTGTTCTTATACACCTCACTCACACATTCAAGCACACTGCTCACACTGGACAGGGTCTGAAGAGTCTCATACTCGCTTTTCCAGAGGTCTAGGATCGATTCGAGATCGAAGGGTACGCGATCTCGCACGAGTTGACAGTCTTGGCAAACCGCAGCGAGTTGAGCGTCTCATCGCGGTGCTGCTTGAGCGGCGAGAGATTGCAAATCATGAGCGTCTTGCTGTCGCCGCCCAGCGACGGGCTCAGAAAGTGCGTCAACTTCGAGTCTCGGAACGGGACGTGGGCAGACTAATGCATTTTGGGAAATTGTAGAAATTGTTGATAAGGTTAGAAATTGGTCCAGGGGGTGTAGGCAAAATCAACAACGAAAGCACCACGCACCTTCTTGGCGAGCGCGCAGATGACGTTGCCTAGTGACGAAAGGCTTTTGTTTATCGCCTGCGCTTCCTTGAGCAGCTCGCGATCGTTGCCACTGCCCGAAGATTTCAGCCGCTCCGAGCCCTAGTTCGCGCAATTTTCACAGATAACCCAGTCAGTTCCTCTAACATTCGTGACAAGTCCATCCCTCTCTATTTAGCAACGTACCGCAAGGTCCACCAAGTGGACAACACCAAGTCGGCGATCGCCAGTAAGCGAGTTGACGCCGTTCATTCTTTACACAAGCACCATTCAAAGAAAAGGCCAAGTCAGCTTTGTGTCAATGTGAGCAACTCACATGAAAGAAAAGAAGCGCTTGCACCGGAATGTGATCACACAGTGGCTTCGGGACGAGCGGTCGTTCATGCTCGTCGCCTTGGTCGAGCGCTTCGCCATGGCCTTGCGCAGCATCTGCCACGCATCGAGCTCGTTGGCGACAGTGTGGATGCACGAGTTCGTGATTGCCGGCTTGCCGTCCGCGTCCAGACGCAGATCAACCTTTTCCAAAGACTGCAACAACACACAACAATAGCATGGCGTGAGTACAACATCCGCAACCGAAGAATACCGTTTTACACACTCCACTCACCCCTGTTGGCGCCAAGAGGTCCCGCAGCGTCTCGTTGTAGATCTCAATCATCTCGAGGCTGACGGAAAAGTCCCAGCCGCTTGACTTCAGGTCAGCGATCGTCGCGTAAATGTGCGCAATCGCTCGACCGACGATCCCCATGTGCGACGACGGCTGCATCGTTTCGTACCCGGCGCTGTTTTCTCGGCCTTGCATCGTGAACGTTTTCCCAGACCTACAGTTATACATTAAACAACGATTAGACCCACGCTCGAGCAAGATAAGACACAAGCAGTGGTTGAAACAGTACCCTGTCTGCCCGTAGGCGAAGATGCAAACGTTGTAGCCGTCGAGTGCCGACTGGACGAGCGCTGAGACCTCGAGGAAGACGTCTTCCTGGCTGCATGTGCTGTCGAATACCAGGTCAAAGTCGAAATTGTACTTTTTCACGGCCTCGCGCCCGCTGTTCTGTCCGTAGCTCACGTGTGACTTGGAGCTCGCAGCGAGTTCGATTTGCCTCCGTTCGCCATCATAGTCTGGAAAAGTGAAGATCTGGTTCGCAAGAGACGGTCAAAGTAGGGTTAGATGCTACGCTTAGGATCTAGATACACTCACAGACAACCATTTCCAAATGCAAGGGCTAGGCATGGTGACCGCCAGCGTACCTCCTCGTTGCCGGACGCGCTCAATTCGTGGCGAAGCACGGGACGAACGCGGCAGAACACGCGGATGTTGCCCTTCAGCTCCATCACCTTGTTGTGCAGGCTTCTCCTGACAATCTCCGCCTGGAAGAGCCGCTTCTCCATGAAGATCGACTTCTCTTTAAACCTGTGCTCTGCATTTCGCAGCTCATCGTCCTTTGTTTGCAGCTCCTGCTCCAATGCACCAATTTGTGACAGTTTACTGCCCAATTCCTGCTTCGTGGTTGACAACTCGAACTCGACACGCACGAAGAGCTTCTCACGCTCGCTCATTGATCCGATGGTGTTGCGCATCTGCTGCAGCTCACTTTCCAGGTGCGCAATGTATTCTTGTTTCTCTTGCACAGTCGCGCGCTGCACTTCGGCGACCGACACGAGCTTCTTTTCGCTCTCGGAGGTCGTCCGCAGCGAATTCCTAAGCGCCGCGTTCTCCCTGCGGAGCTGCTCGCACTCGGCCGTGAGCCCCGCCGCTTTCTTCTCGTCATAGGACGCAGAACTCAGCAGCTCCTTCTTCTCCTGCGTCCACTGCGCATGCAGCTTCCCCAGTTGCTCTTCCGCCTGCTGCAACCCTGTTGAGAGTGCCTCGCGCTGCGACTCCGAGGCCTCGTACAAATGCTGGATGTCGTCGAATTTGTACTTCATGGTCGCCAGCTCATCTTCCAGAATGTCCTTGTCGCTCGTGAGCTCTTCGCACTTGGTGTTGATTGTAGCGACCTGGTCCTTCAGCGCATTGGTCTCCCGAGACTTTGTTTCGACAGCATGCTGCAGTTCACGGATTTCTGCGTCTTGTGACGGAGCAATAGCAGCCACAAATCCATTGCTTGTCTGCTGCTGGTGGTCGCAGTCACCAGCCTGGCACGCCGCGTGCGAGAGCTTGATCTCGTTCATGGCGCGCACCGACTCGTCGCGCTCGTCGTGAAGGTTCTTGATGATCGAGTCGCGCTCGCCCAGCTGCTGCACGAGCGCACCCACTTCGCGACACAGCGACTGGATCTGCTTCTCCTGGTTCGTCTCACCTGGCATACTCACAACCTACAGCAGACATGCCACAAGAAGAACATAAGTCAGTCTACTGTACATTCAAGAGCGTGGCGACATCCACACACAAACGCACCTCGTTCTGGCTCATGGCACGGATAATCTGCTCTTGGGTGCGCACCTTGGAGCGCAGCACGTCGATCTCCGAGCTACGGTCCGCGCGCTGCGTCTCGAGGCGCATCACGCGGCGAGCAAGCGCGACTGTAAAGCCGTACGTATCGATATAGCGCTGATAATGATATTCACGATGCACAGCGACAATGTGTTAGTATAGGTCCAGTGGCATACCTATCAGACACACATTGAGCATACAGATCTCATACCTTCTTGTAAAGATACGCGCGGTCCTTGTCAGACTTGGCGCGCAACGCGCGCTCTTCCTCTTCCAAGTCACGACTGAGGAACTCGGTCGACATGGCGGGCGAAAAAGGCTCACTGCTCACGAACGAGCCGCTGAAGTTCGAATTCTCCTTCCAGCTCTTGCTGCTCTTGCTGCTCTTGCCGTCCGAGTCATTGCTCTGCTGCTGTTGTTGCTGTTTTTTGGACTGCTTCATGCACGGAACGAGCATTGTGAGGATTAGCATCATTACCACCAAATCCACAATACCGCTACTACAGAAGATAGAATCGATCATTGAGCCCACAAACCAGAGTGTGGAATGGGAATGGGTCGTACCTTGTCATAGTTTTCACTTGCCAATGCGATCGCTGCGGCTGATGGGTCCACTTCAATGGTCGAGCGTCGCGAAGAAATGGCGCCGCTTGGTGCTGATCGATTGTGACGCGGCGGGGAAAAGTCCATCGTGAACATCTGGGAAGCCTCACTCTCGAACGACTGGTTGCTCTCATCAAACGCTGACCGGCTGATCGGAGCTACTGGTTTGGGCTGAGCGTGCGCTGCCTTCGGCCGTTTGGGCGGTTGCTGCTGGACTGCGTGGCTCTTCGAGTTCGGGTGCATTGGGATGCGGTTGTTGCCAGCACCGCTGCCTCGCTCTTTGCTGCGGCGCCACATGTCAAGCTTGTCCTTCTGCGAGAGCTCCTTGCCTTCGACCTCATCGTCGTCGCGATTGTTGTTGTCGCCCGTCGAGTGGGTGCCGAAGAGCGCGTCCTCCATGTCGCGGTCCGTCGTGCTCACGAAGTTGGTGTAGTTGTCGCTGCTGTAGTCGTCGTTGATGGTCGACACGAGTGAGCTGCTGGCCATGAGCACGTCACTCTTGCCATACAAGTCGCTCTCGCTCAACGGAGGAAGATCGCCATTGAAGCCATCGAGGCTGCGGCGCGTGCGCAGCCGCGTACCGCCGCCTGTCGGTGCACGCGCGGCCACCGCCGCAGCTGAGATATCAGGCGTCGCGATGCCGGCGAAGTGGCTCAGGATGTGGCCTTTGCCGGCCTCGTAGAGCGAGGGTCGGTCGGGCGTCGCCGACGGCTTGGAGCTGCCCTTGCGTGTTGCGGTGGCTTTCGGGAGCACCATGGCTTGCTGGCAAAGCGATCTGCAATACAAAGGACGCTGGTGAGGATACCGAGACAGCGAGTCTGCTATGCAATCACACAGCAGCAGAACACGGGTGCTGTGCTTCGAATACAGCGGAAGATCCTGCGCGTTGCTACGAGCGGCCGCTTGATCCGTCCGTCCGTCCCGTAACGTGACGTGAATAGCCTCTTCCGCGAAATTGCTTGCCCTTTGGGCTTTTATGGCGCGACCTCTGACTGCCAAACACCCGTTACCCTCCGCTTACACCCGTTAACGCTCGCAAAAAAGCGCGGGAAAACTTTTTCAAGTGATGTTTTGACAGGCGAAGAGACACAAGCGGAGATAAGATGGGCATGCCCATGTTCACGACACATGGCTGCACATGTGAATAGCCACACAACGCAACATAACACAACTCACACACACAAACACACACATACTCACACATCTCTTAATATTCGCTACTATGGTCATTTTACAAGAACCGCTGCGCACAGATCGCGTGTGCACCGACCTCCTCGTACTCTTGCTTGGAGACCCAGAGCTGCTGGAACGAACCGAGCGACGCCAGGATCGAGCCGCCAATGAAGACACTGAACTGGCGCTCGATCTTCATCACGTTCGTAAAGCGCACCTTGAATGTGCTCGGCACCATCGCAGTGAGCTCGGCGTGCAGGCGCTCGGTCAGTCCGTTCGTGAGACTGCCGCCGCCGCACAGGATGATGTTGCTGAGCATATCACGTCGCAAGTCCGCATCACAGAGTTGTACAGCGTCATACAGCATCTTGTGCAGCCCCTTAGCGACGGTCTTCGTCGCCGCAGCGGCGTGCTGCTCGGTCTTGACAATCGCCGACGAGCCTTCTGCAAAGTTCTTTGGATGCAGTAGGAACTCGCCCACTTCGTAGCACTCGTTCTCGAGCACGACCACTTTCCCGTCGGGCAGCTCATACCGTTGTGGGGAGACTGTCGTATTCGTTGTTATGTCCCCACCGCCGCTGCTGAGGGCTGTCAGTGATGTGGCGCACACGGATTCGCGCATATCCCTGAAGATCTCGGACTTCATGAATTTTAAATAGCTGCCGGGCATGAGCGGCGGTGTGATCATCTCGACCGGCAGTGCCAGCGTCTCGAGCTTCCCGTGCGCGTTAACCTTTCGCGTAAAGCAGCAGCGTGGCCGCACTTCCAATGCCGGATTCTTCTTCGTCACGAGGTGCTCGAGGTAGTCGGAGAGCTGATCGCAGCCGACGGCAGAGTACTGCGCGGGTCGCTGCAGGTGGAAGCCGTCAAAGACTGGCACCACACGCGTTGCGCCCGCGCCAATCTCTGTGATGAGCGCGGTTGACCTTCCAAACGCAAACGCATCTAGCACAGCGTCCTTCGCCATGTAGAACGCTGGCACGTGGAACTTCTCGAACATCATCTCCAGATACTTCTCGGCGTCGCGGTTCGCCGCGTTGTGCAGCGCATCGTTCGCAAAGCAGGACGCGGCTGACGTGATCACCGGGTGTTCTTCGGGGTTCACGTACAGGTGCTTGAACGCGTGCGCCCAGACCTGCTCAAGCGCCTCCCAGTTGGACACGGCGCACGCCTCGATCGGGTGCAGCACGTCCACGTCGCACGCATGGTGCAGGTCTCCGAGCACGTACGGCTGCTGCTGTTTGTCGTTGCTATCGTCGGTAGTGACTGGAGGCTTGCGGCCGACGACCGTCGGTAGCACGAGCGTCGGCGTGTCCTCGCCCGCGAGTCCGAACTTGCTGCGGCTCGTGCCGACGTCGCCCACGACCGCCTCCACGTCGTCACCGCAGTACATGGCAGCGGGAGGCAGGAAATGAGCCAAGGGATGTGGGCTGGTGTCAAAGCTGTCAGAAAGACGGCGTGGATTGGTAGCGTCCTTACTACTGTTTAATGGGAAACAATCCAATTTGATGTTGAGGCTTTATTTTACTTGCAATAGCTAATACATATCACGTGCAGTAGAAAGGATATATAAATATTCTCTTTTATCATACAAATATCAAAACAATAATATAAAAATATTATCGATTAGCAATTTATATTGATCCGCTAGGTCAGGGAGTCAAATCGCACATGATCAAGTGCTACAGGTCACAGCCCTTCTTCTCCCCATTTTCAGAGGGTCGCTTGTCGCTCCGGAAGAAAGAAAGATACGAGGGGGGGGGGGGGGGGGGGGGGGGGGGGGGGGGGGGGGGGGGGGGGGGGGGGGGGGGGGGGGGGGGGGG
>JAADWP010000346.1:0-26269 GCA_023336215.1 Globisporangium iwayamae
TGCTGATTCGCTTAGGTGCGAAGCGTCCCCGAGTCTCCCAGTGGGAAAAGTGACCCTGCTGGGCTCGAACCCTCAACGAGAACGATGAATTTGTGGAATTGCACAAGTGCGTTAACCACTGGAGCACCCCGACACCCCCTCGATGGAGAGGATGGATGGATGGCTCGTTTTGACTTGGGCTCACACTCGAGTCAAGGAGGAGCTTCTCTTCAGTGGGTACATGTCGCATTCACTCTATAAACAAGAGAGCGGGCGACCAGCTTTCTCGATCATCATGGCTGCCATCCACCTCTCTTGACTCTTCTGCTGCTGATGTGGATGGCATCTTTGCTCTCATCCTGCAAAGCGAGCGATGCTTTGGCGTACAGTTCAAAAGAGCGAGTCTGCTGCATGCTGCTATCTCAATGGCAAGGCTCATCAGGATGGCCATCACCCCTATCATACCGCTTGTACGATTACGCAAATGGAGCGCTTCGAAAAGAATAAGTGGCATGTTGTTGCTTCGGACGGACACAATCCTCCCTCACACATCGACGGATCTGATGTCGGATGCACGAGGAATTCGACAGATCGAGCAGCTCCCCCTCGGTAGTGACATCTTGGTTTCATTATGACTTGTGTGACGTAACGTCACTCTTCAATGTAGCTGCTTCTCCGCTCTGTACCCACATCTCGTCCAGCACCGTAGGATCGGAATTTTCCAAAAGAACGTTGCGGCATCCGAGGAAGGACGCCATGCACCATGTTGTTTGCGCTTTCGCTACGCGGCCTCTCGTGAGCAATGCGCAATGTGGTGCCAGTCTCGCTCATTGCGTCCTCATTGCCGAAGAGCTCATGCTCCTGCGCGCATGATGGCCGCATGGGCAGTCGCGATCTCATGTTGCCTTGGGCGGTTCTTGCTGCTGCTGGTAGTGGGCGTCTAGGCTGCTGGTTATCCTTCTTTTCATCCATCCGCATGCGCGCAATGTTCAACCCGAGAGAGTAGCATTATCGTTTGGCGGGAGGGATGGGCGCTGCCTTCTCAAAAGAGAAGACACACAACCGCATTCCTGCTTTGGTCGGACACACAGCAGCAACAGCAGCATATTACTCGGATCAGTTGACAGCGCTGCTCGTCAAAGCCTCCATCGGGTGCGCGCGCAATAGGCTTGCCTGCTTGCTTGTGTCTTTCGCATGGGTGACATGCTCTGCCGCATCGCTCACTTCTTCGGTGGCTTCGTCAGCGCTTTCTTTCCGAGAGACGACACAGGGGAACTCACTTCATGCGACGCGTTTGCTGTATCCTTGGAGATCGTTTGTCAACCCAGAGAAGCTCGTCACAAGAGGCGGCGGCGTGAGATGTTGGGTTCAGATACACTGTCTGTGTTTTTGTTTGTGTGTTGTTTCTCAGACGAGTCAATACAGCGCAGAGAACTTCACGAGCCATTGCCCTTGCCCGTTCATCTGAGTGAGTGTTTACTGGATCTGCACGTTCTGAACCACATCATTTTCTTCAGACGCTCCACCGCTTCGAATCCTCATCCTTCGGATTTGCGACGAGATGATGCGCTGCTGCTTTCATCATCGTCGGTGGCAGTGGTGGCAGAACGAGCGCTAGCAGCCAAAAACGGTCGTTTCTCCTCAGCATGCGCTGTAAATTGCGCACACGCAGGTTGCGGCTGCGCCGTGGATTGCCGGGTGGTGTTTCAGTGACTGCACCGCGGTGGTTGTCGCTCTCTTGATCTTTCAATCGACCGGCAAACTCGATGGTCGTCTGCTGCGTCAGCGCCAGAAACGAGTGCCACAGCCAGTAGCCGAAGAGCACGAGGCCCAGCGTGGTCGTCAGCAGGAACGAGAACGAGATAGCCACATTGTACACACGGTCTTCAAGCGGTAATGGTAGCGCTGGTCTTTGCTTCCTTGCACGCAGCACCTTGAAGAATGGCTCGCTTGCGAGGATTGAGACGTACGCGCAGCAGACCCAGAGGTAGAACAGCACCAGCCAGAAGAATCCTTGGCATCCAGACATCCAAGGGTAAGTTGGCTTGCATGTGAGACGCTATGAAGAAGGAAATGACAGTTTACTACTCACTGTGGTTGTTGTAGCCGACGCAGTTGTTGATCCACGGACAATGGTGGTCCATCTCGTGCACACATCTGGCGCACTCGTGACAGTGGTGCGCACGTCGCGGCTTCACACTCGCGCATTTCTTGCAGAGTTCATTCGCAGCGTTGTATCCACCACCACTGCTCTTGTCGTGCGCTGCCTCTACTGCATCAATCGAGTGATTTATGTATCCTGGATCGGTCCACACCGCCAGCGAGTACTGCGCGAGCAGCTCCACTAGAAGGAAGACGCTGATGCAGTGATGCACTGCGGAGCCCAGCGACGCCGCCTCAGAGTCTGCTGCAGTGGTGACGGCGAGAGGCAGCAACACGCGGAAGTGCACGTAGGCGATGCACGCGATGAGCACGTACGCGAGCCCCACAAACACCGGACCGAGCAACTTCGACGGCCACCACGCATTCCTCGTGGTGTTGCGCTGCATCGCGTGGATCTGTCAGGCGGTCGGAATGCACTAGGAGTGCTGGTCAAAAAGTGTTGGATAAGACTGTTATCCGGATTTACAGTTGGAGGCAGAGATAGATGTATACTGATTCATCCTCACTCACCACCCACATACAGACAGACAGTATCGAGAGCCAACCCAGCTTTTCGAGAAGAAAAGCGTTGCGTTCTCCCTACCGCGCTGAACCAAACGGCTTGAGCTGATTGACGGATTCCACAGATTTCTTTCTCCAAGCGACATTGTGTTCCAGCAATTCGCGGTGGTGTGCGTGCCGGTGCCTTGTACTAGCATGTTTTTATGAGCTCTCGGTGTTTGTACCATCGGAGTTGTGCCTGTGACAGCGGTGCGTCGACAATTCCCACAGAGACCTCTATTAGAAGCGACCTCGGACGGGCAGGCTTGCGTTCGTTTGACGCCATGAGCTGAGAGCGAGCCTCGTCATTTTTGCTGGAGCAGGCTTCTTTCTAGCCCTCCTGGTCTCTTGTGTGTGCAGGATTTCTTTGGATGAAGTATTTTGCATAAACGCCTTGCAACTGAGAGCTGCTTGCTGCCTTTGATGCCTTGGTGACGTAAACCAGCACTATACTTCTGCTTCTGCGGATGAACGTATATGTGTACACCATTACACACATGGGTCCTCCTCCTCTTCTCAACTTTCCCTCCAAATAGCCCATCCACATTTGGATATTACAACAAGGCACTGCTCCCGTGGCCCCCGCCCAACCATCAACAACAACCCCAGCCGCCCCGCTTTTGAAAAGCGAGCGCGCGGGCAAGCAGAGCGACCGAAGGCGGGCGAGCGATTGACACGACAGGCCGCAAGCGCCACTCTGCGTGCGGACGAGAGCGACCGACCGACCCGACTCACTGCCGCTGTATTCGTAGTCTGTGTCCTCAGCAGCAGCCCATTCGTCACCGCACAGTACACTGTACGAACTGCTGTGCTGGTCCCCATCCGCGAGTGTGCTTGACGAAAAGCGAACCCATCCATCCACCGGAAGCAGCGAGCGATTCGAGGAAACGCGCGCGCCAGCAACACGCGCATACGTCGCTACGGGGTGATTGATTGACTGTCCAGATCAACGCAGGACATCCATCCATCACGTGCGAGGAAAGGTGAGGAAACGCGCTTTGAGTTGTGAGGGGGAAAGCGAGTGACGGTACCTACCGCCTGTGTGCTGTGGTGAGAAAGAGCTGCGTCACGCAGCCTTTCTAAGAGAGAGGAGGCGTTGAGCTGCTGGCGAGCGAGTGAGCAGGCAGGCAGAATCGAATTGGCTCTCGACACCCCGAGTCGATCCACTCCCGCCCCTCCAATTTGGAGGGATTCGCCACAACCGCCAACTCTCGCTCGCGCTCTCTCTCTCTGAACGCCAGCGACGCAGTACCATTTTCAACACACGGGTGCTCTTTCCCCCTCCCGTTGTGCTGTCTGTCACTCGTATGGATGGTACTGACGTTATTATCTCGTGTATGTGTTGTGCTGCTACAATAGTTGCATTTGACTGGTGAAGACGACCTCGAACATTCCATCGCTGCTCTCGAGACAGAAGAACGAGAGCGATCGATTGACCGAACGTCCATCCGTCTTTCCAAAGCCAGTCAAGATTGGGGAAGACACGTTGCTTGCCCTAGCTAGTAGGAAGAATATGGAGCTAGCGTCCACACACCGCCACGCAGGGAAGCTGCCGCCATCGTCGGGCGGCTCAGCATCCTCCGGCTCAAGCTCATCCGGCTCGGTGCACAAGTCATCGGCGTCGTCTCCGCACGGGAGTGACGACCCGCAGCGGCTGCTGCGCTCGGTGGATTCTGCGTCGTCGCTCAGCTCGACGGTCTACGACGAGGACGAGCAGCAGCAGATACAGCCGCAGCTGCATCACCGTCCGGGCTCCGCGCCGCCGAACCTCAACTTCGAGTCGTCGACGTATTTCAACTTTGGAAGCTCGAGCAACTTCTTCATGTTAGTTGTTTGCTGGATATGGGATTGTGCGAGCGACATTATGAAGTTATAGTCACTGACTCTGTGCTGTTTCGCTCTCTTGCTGTTGCTGACTGTAGGAAATATGACGACGGACTGGCCGCAGACGAGTTCCCGGAGAGCATCACGTCGCCCACAGGCAACAACGGCATTCTGCCTCCGCACGTGATCTCACCTACGAACCAGGCGAGCCACGACGAACTGGTGGCGATGAGAACGACGACGAGCGCGATCCCCGTCTCGCAGGGGTTTCCCGTGCCGCAGCACCGCTACAACAGTAGCAGCGGCGGCGGCCTCGCCGAGTCCAAGGTGACGACGAACTCGCTTCAGAGCCACGTCGCGGCGCTGCCGAGCCACCGCAAGAACAGCATTGAGATGTTCCTCTCGCAATCGCCCAGCCAGTCGCTTGGCGGTGATTTCCTGAAGCTCAGTCTGGACGACCACAAAATGAGTCTCGAGCGAGGCCCAGGCAGCAGCGGCGTTGTGGGCGGCAATGCGTTTGCATCGGGCCACTTCACGCTGAACCCGGTGCCGGAGTCGCCGAAGAAGTTCATCCGCAGCAACAGCAGCAACCACATTCGCAACCACCATCAGCAGCAGGAGCTCCAGCCGCCGCCGATGATGTCGCGTTCGAGCAGTGCGAGCAGCTACAACAACTACCAGCTGAGCCCTCGCATGGGCTCAGAGGACTCGTGGCACGGCAGTCAGGACGGTGGACAGCAGTCGTCTGCGGCGTACTACCAGGAGAGCCAGGAGTATTACGGAGGTAATGGACAGGGCTTGCAGTACGAGAACAGCCGCGTCAGAGAGCAGCAGCAGCCTCAGTACCACCATCAGCAGCAGCGCCAGCAGGATCACGGGATGTACCGCAACAACCAGAGTTTGTACGGAGGCGGTGGTGCTGGCTATGGAAGCAACGGTCGCAATCAGATGAACTCGGGCCAAGGCCAGTGGAATCCGAACATTGTGCCGTCCGGCGGTGCAGCGTACAACGCGAACGGCATGTACATGAACGCCCCTCAGATGCACTACCAGCAGCAAGGCCCACCACCGGGAATGCGTGGGAATTCTGGCGGCCGCGGCCGCCAGAACATGGGCAACAACCATGGGTACTCGCGCATGACGCCACCGCTCCCTGAGGCGTCGCCTCCGCACTCGCCGCGCAAGACCATGCATATGGGACTGGGTTCGTCGACGGGCATGACGAAGCAATGCAAATTTTTCCTCCAGGGCCATTGCCGTATGGGCAGCAAGTGCAAGTTTGCGCACCAACCTGTGCAGAACCAGCACCACATGCAGCTGCCGCAGCACATGGGCAGCAGCAGCGGCCTTGGGTCTCGCAGTGACAGCGTTGGCCTGTACCAGCAGCAGCAATTGCAGATGTCACCTGCGCACCTCCACCAAGGAGGTCTTCAGGGATCCGGCGACGAGTACTCGCACTCGTTTGCACGCCAGCAGCAGTCTCGAAGCGGATTCCGACAGGCGGACCTCGGCAGCTTGAGCGGTATGAGCAGTGGTGGCAGTTTGAGTGGCGGACTGGGCGGTGGTTCGCAGTCCGGCAGCGGTGGACTCGGAGGTATCAGTGCGCCAGGTCTGATCTCCGCGGTCGATGCGTCGGGACTGAGTGCTGCGTTGAGCGTGGAAGACATCCAGGGTCGCGTGTTCGCCATGTCGAAGGACCAGAATGGCTGCCGCCTGCTCCAGGAGCAGCTGGATTACGAGGACCGCCAAGACCTGTGCGAAGTGATCTATCAGGAGTCGCTGGACCACTTGGCGGAGATGATGGTCGACCCGTTCGGTAACTACCTCTTCCAGAAGCTCCTGGAGCGCGTGACGGAAAAGAAACGCCTCGCAATCATTCGCCGCGTAAGCTCGAACTTGGTAGCGGCGGCGCTGAACCTCCACGGCACGCGATCGGTGCAGAAGGTGGTCGAAGTGTGCGCGACGTCGGCGGAGGTGATTGAGGACGACAGCAGCTACGACGACGACGACGACGATTTGGATGGCGATGTCTCTGCTGGACGACACCGAGAGATTAAATCGGGCATGCGCCGACCGGTGAATCTCCCGGACATCATTGTCGAGGCGTTGAAGGATGACGCCGTGCGCCTGTGCATTGACTCGAACGGCAACCACGTGATCCAGCGCGCGCTCCAGTTCATGAAGCCCGAGTACAACCAGTTTGTTTTTGATGCCGTGTGCAAGGAGTGCACGACTGTCGGCACCCACCGTCACGGTTGTTGCGTGCTGCAGCGCTGCCTGGACGCGGCGAACAAGCAGCAGAAGGCGGAGGTGATTGCTCAGGTGGAGAAGCAGGCGATGAAGCTGATGCAGGACCCGTATGGTAACTACGTGGTGCAGTACGTCCTGGACTCATGCACGGCGGAGGAGGCGTATGGCGTAATTGTCAAGCCGCTGGGCAACATTTTCGAGCTCTCGATCCAGAAGTTCAGCTCGAACGTGATTGAGAAGTGCCTCGAGAAGGCCCCTGAGCGCGTGCGTCAGAACTACATCAAGGAGATTATCAACTGCCCCAAGATGAACAAGATGCTGCAGGACCAGTTCGCCAACTATGTTGTGCAGCGCGCACTGTGCGTGTGCTCGGAGGAGCAGTGTCTGCAACTGGTCAAGTCGATCCGCCCGCACCTGGCGTGCATGAAGAACACGTCGGGCGGCCGCCGCATCACGGCGCGCATTCTCAAGCGCTTCCCGAACATGGACATCAGCATGGACATGGGGCTCTCGCCTACGAGCGACGGCGGCATGTACGACAACGGTGGCGGCCATCTGCAGCAGCTGACCCGCCTGCCTCCTCAGGCGATGGGCTACACGCACCAGCAGCAGCAGTTTGGCCAGCAGCAGCAGCAGTTTAGCCACCACAACACGGGATACGGCAGCACGGGTGGCGGCTACCCACTGGCGCACTCGCATGCCAGTGGCCACCACAGCATGGCGTCCCACGGCGGGTACTCGACCCAGCCTCACCACCAGCACCAGCATCACCACGGCCCTTCGCAGCACGGCGGCGGCGGTGGCGGACTCCTGAATGACGTGGTTGTCGGCAGTGGGCTCGGGATGAACGCGGCCGGCACGAGTCGTGCCTGAGTGAGCAGTGGGACTCCCAGTCCATCGCTCGATCAGATGGAAGCGAGGTTGGCGAGAGCGTGCGGCAGCGTGGGAAAAATGAATCGGTATAAGTCAACACGTGGAGTCTGAAGAGTGCGTCGGCGGCGGTGAGTGCGTGGCAGTCGCAATGAAGAAGAAAAAAGTTTTGCTCGTTTTGTAGATAAAGGAAGAAAAAAAATGCATAAAGGCTTTTGTATCAAAGAGAGAGGAGGAGGACAGCGTGTGAGTGGCGAGAGAAGAAGCGAGCGAGCGAGCGATTGAGGAGCAAGCGGACAGGCCATGTACAAGTAACCTGTATCAGTAAGTCCCAGCTCCACAAGACGAGCGCGAACGAGAGAGATGAGCAGTTGAGTACGAGACGAAGAAGTTCAAAAACCAAGAAACAAAAAGACGAAGAAGATGAAGATGCGCGCATTTTGCTTTTGTACCGAGTCGCTTGCGCGTGCCGTCTGCGAAAACTGGTTTCGCAGACGAGGCTCCTAATATGAAAACGCATTTTGAAGTCCATTCTCATCATGGTCTTCTACTCTATTTGATCACCACAGTTCTCTTCATGACCTTCTCACTGTTTCTGTTTGCGTACTAGCAGCGGTAGCGCTGGATGGACTCGAGGTGGCGCACGGCGCGCGGACTCTTGGGGCGTGTGTCGTCGAGGCGGCCGGATTTGCACGCGTAGATCATGAGCACGAGGCTGAGCAGCGCCTTGAAGGCGGCGAGGCACATGAAGAAGGCGACGGTCATGAGCGCGCCGCTCACGGATGTGAGCCGGAAGGGGGCGTCTATGAGCGCCTTGCCCACCATACGCAGCACGACGCAGGCAAGTGGCAACGACACGAGCCCGAGCCGCCGCGAGACGTGGTGCGTGTGATCGAGAATCGTGTCCTCGTTCTTCCAGCCCGTGAGGTCGCGGCAGAGGATCGTGATAAACTTGGAGTAGACAGACGGTGGAATCTGGTTGAACTTGGTGATGAACGCGTGCTTGAGCCAGTCGATGACCATCTCGGCGAGCATCACCATGGTCTGCAGCAGGTGGACACAAGTATGAAGAGCTACAGTTAGACATTCAAAGGTGGACGCTTTTAAGGTGGACACAAAATGCTCGACGCACCGTCCCCCACGCGACGTCCTTGGCGTTCGACTGCAGCAAGATGAGGCCGATGATCAGCAGCAGCTTGAAGCGCTCGACGATGTCGCTGCACGCGATCTGGAACAGGTTCTGCTCCTCAAATTTCTTGAACACGCAGCTCTGCAACCAGTCATTCGAGTTACAGGCGATTGATTAGTAACTCAGCCAAACCCAGAGCCCAGGTGCAAGCTGTCAACAACGCTCTTTACCTTGAGCTCGGCAAAGTTGTTGGAGATGAGCAGCGTGAGCAGCGATGTGTTGCTCGAGTTGATCGCCACGTTGATCGTCACGACCTGCGCGAAGAGCAGCAGCGAGTGCAGCAGTGCGAAGCAGTCAAGGAGAACCACACACAGTTTCAAAGGCAGTATGCAGGATTCAATGCAAAGCAGTCATCAAAGGGTGAAAGGGGATATCGACGTAGATGATCGCGACAGCAAAGTCGAGGAACATGCGGCCGACGCGGCGCGGCTGGTACTTGGCCGTGTAGTAGAGCGAGTCGAGGATATCCTGGCCAAGCGACGAGAAGAGCCGATCGAAGATCTGGCAGTAGAGCATAGTCACAATAGTCCAAAAGAGTAAGTCAGCCAGGGTCAACACTACATATCCACATCCAGACGACACCACCCCACAGCTAACCAGTAACCAATCACGCAAGACAGCACCTCGATCATGGTGAAGAGTACGTAAAGCTTGATCATGGCCTGGCCGCGGATCGCGTGGTAGACACGCGACATATCGACGCGCCAGAGCACGAAGGTGGCAACGAAGATGATGACGGCGACCATGAGATCGTAGAAGTGCGTGCGGCGGAAGACGCGCGTGTGGAAGGACGACGTCACGGCACAGCCACAGGCAAACAAGATGCGCAGCGGCAGGTACGTGAACACGTACAGAAAGCTGTCGAGCGCCAAAAAGACGCCGAAGAGGAACATCTGCTCGATGTTGTAGGGCACGACGAGGAAATTTTGCACGCGCTCCTGGTGCATCTCGTCTGTCTGCTTGATGTCGTGCACGCCGAAGATCTCCTTGTAGAAGAAGTCCGCCAGCCGGAACGTGTGCGTCTGGCCACTCATGCCAGTGACAGCGTTGGGCTTCTGGTTGCCATCGCGCTGCAATAGCAGCAGCATCGAGTCGTCGCCTGCATCCACGGCGCTAGTCTTCGAGCCGTTCGAGTGCAGTGGGGATTTTGGGCGCGCGCGCGGCGACGAGGGTGCTGTTGATGGTGACGGTGCGGAGAAGTCGGTCTGCACACGCAGGTTGAGCAGGCGCTGCATACGCTGCATGGCCAGCGGAGAAAGCGCAGTCGATCGAGTGCCAGAGGCTGCCGTTGTTGTACCGGTTGTGCTCGTGCTCGTGGGGCTGCCGTTGTTGCTGCCGCTGTGACTGCTGTTGGAGACCGTCCTCTCACCCTTCTCGCTGCTGGGCGACGGCAGCCCACTGCTGCTGGCGGCTGATGGTGATGTGGCGGCATTGGGCTCCAAAGGACCCACACTGACATTACCGTCTTCTTTGTCGTCGGTGGCGGTGAGGAAGCGGTTGGGGAGCATCGCGAGCTTCGTGGCCGTTGTTGTCGTCGTCATGGTCGAAGGCGTCGGGTTGCTGTTGCTGCGTCTGTGCACAAGCGACAGGGGTGAGATCGTGAAGCGCTCGGATGGTGCGTCTGCTGCAAGAGCGTTCACTGCGTTCGCATCCACAGCAGCAGCAGAAGCAGTTGCGGCTGCTGTTGAGGCCATCGAGGCAGGCGCGACGCTCCCGTCGCCATCGTCAGCTTTCGTCGTCATGAGCTCTTCTTTTCTTTTTGGACACCGAGAACAAGCGGCAAAATTGGTCTCGAATCTACTTCCAAGAGCAAACGATTCATATTTAATAGCATAGAAATAGTGTCCTCAAGTACAGAAAATACTAACTTCGATGTGCAGATATATATTCGAAATATGAAATGATTTTATTCTAGACTTAAATATATTTGTTGAATGTTAATGCCGCCAAGTGCGTTGCACCTTGCAGCCAAAAATGGCTACATCTTTTCGATGCGGCGGCTCCTTCCCACAGTCACATTCGCCATGGAGAACCACGAGATCAGCAGCGATGCAACAGCAGCAGCCGACGCCAATGTCGACAGCAATGACGCACCAGATACACACGTGTTCAGCCCAGTAGTACTAGCCGTAGCCGTGCCAACAACGCAGCTGCCGCCACTGGACCCACGCATCCTGGCGAACGTCGTGAGCAGCTACGAGGGCGGGACGCTGCGAGTGCCGCACTGCGACGTGCCCGTGTACCACGGCCGCGGCCGTCTGGCCTTCCGCACGGGCTTTGTCTACAGTGGAGACCTGTATTTGGGCCGCATGCACGGCCGCGGCCGCATCGAGTGGACCAGCAGCGGCGTCGTGTTCGAGGGCGACTTCGTGTTCAACGAGATGCGCGGCCAGGGCGTATACACGTGGCCCAACGGCAGCTCGTTCAGCGGGGATATCGTCGCGGGCAAGCGCCATGGCCACGGCGTATTCGTTACGGGCCACTTGGGCGTCCCAAGTCTCTCAAGCGATGGTGGTGGTGGTGATGATGGTGAGGACGCTGGGGACGTTGAGGACGTTGAGCTCCTGAATACCGAGTCCATGAAGATGCTGCCGCCGCCTCAGTCCATGGACGCGCCGCTGCACTTCACCTTCCAGCATTATCCGCAGGACGACACCGATGGAGACAGCCAAACCAACATTCCAGCGCAGAGCAACGCGCGCTACGACGGCCAGTGGGTTGACGGACAGCCCCACGGCCACGGGGTCCTCGTGTACGACGACGCTCGCGATGTGCGCTACGAGGGACAGTTCGTGCGCGGCAGGCGCGAGGGACAGGGCTCCATGCGCTACGCCAGCGGCAATCTATACGTGGGCGGATGGAAGGACGACCGCAAGTGCGGCTTTGGCGTCATGCGGTGGATGGGTCCGTCGTCCACTGATCACCATCACCATCATCACCAGCTGCATGAGGTGTACGAGGGCCAGTGGCTGGAGGACCGCCAGCACGGCTTCGGGCGTCACGTGTGGCTGCACACGCGCCAAAAGGAGAAGAACTACTACGAGGGCGAGTTCGAAAGCGGCCTGCGCCACGGCCTCGGTGTCTTCTTCTACGCCAACGGCGCGCGCTACGAGGGCGAGTGGCGGGCGAACGTCAAGGAGGGGCGTGGCACGCTCTTCTACGAGGACGGACGTGTCTTTTGTGGTGTATTCCGAGACGACCGGTGCGTTGAGGGTGGCGCGGCAAAGTCTATGGAGGCCGCGGCTGGGACGACAGCAACAGCACAGAGTGGCTCAGGTGGTGGGACCTCATCATCCTCATCTTCTGGCGCACACCTCTTGCTCTATATTGACGCGCTGCTGCCTGCGGATGGACGCGACAAGGCGCGCAAAGCGGTCGAAAACGCGGCGCTGCGGCTCAACACGGAGCTGCGCGCGCTCTACCGCCACTACATGAAAGGGGGCAATGGTGCTAATGCTGGTGCTACTGTCCCGTCTGACGGGAATCAGGAAAGCGTTTTCCTGATGGAGACGTTCGAGAGCCGGAAGCTACTCGCCGAGTGCGGTGTCCACATCAACAGTGGACACTTGGAGCAACTCGTGGAGGACATTCGCTCTGCACAGCGTCAGAGCGTGAAAGTGCCAGCCATCGTCATGAAGCCAGGCTTAGTGTCCACTGAAGAGGACACCAGCAGTACCAGCTGTCGCACTAAGGAGGACACTATCAGCAGCAGCAGCAACGACAACAGCGCAGCGGACTTGCCCACGCTCTTAGAACGCTTGCAGCTCAAGAACACGCTGCCAAAGGACGACTCCAGCTGCACCGTCAGCGTCGTGCCGCGCGACCAGCTACTACTCTACCGTGAGCTCGTCGAGCTGCTCATCCGCATCGCGCACTGGCAGCACACTACTGCTGGGCAGCAGGAGTGTGGAGAAGAGGACACGAACACTCACTTCTCACTCGCCGAGGCGTTCGCGGACTTGTATGAGCAGATGGCGCACGCGCGGTTGGACTTACAGCGAGTGTCCTCGTCTTCCTCTGAGAGCTGGCTGGGCGAGCTGCACAACCAGCTGCATGCCAAAGAGACACAGGTCGTCTTCAAGAAGCACCGCGTGCTGCTCTACAAGCTCTTTTGCGAGTGCGGAGAGGCGAATGGCCGTGGTGGCAATCAAGGTGAGCCAACTGAGGACGACAACGGAGAGGAGGATGCCACTACGAAGTGTGTGGACCCGCACGCTGTGTCCATCCGCTCGCTGCTGCGGATGCTCCGTCACGTGGACACCATGGGGCGAATCGAGTTCTTTACGGCGGATTTCAAGCTTCGAGATGCGCTCCGAGCCCTGGAGCAAGTGTTCTCTGCGCCGTCGTCGTCTCAGTTGCCCGCGCAGAGCGAAGACGACTCACAACAGCAGCAGTCTGCCAACAACAGCAAGCATGTTCAGCCAGCGGTGGACCCGTTCTTCAGCGACACACTGCTCGTGCACTCGGAGTTCCTCGATGCGCTCGCGGTCGTCTTGTTCGTCAAGCAGCAGCAGCAGCAGCAGCAAATGAAGACCAGGACGTCTGAGCAGCTCCAGTCGCCACCGCAGGACTCAGGAGCTCCTGAGCAGCAACAAGAACAGCAGCAGCTCCTACCGCTCCACGTGCTCGTGGACCAGTTCCTGCAGAGCGTGCGTGTCTGAGAGCTGGCTCAGCTCGTCCATTGCCTCACTGAGCTGGATCCCCGCGGGCGAGAACTGCTTGAGACGGCTCGCTCGCGCTGCCTGTAGGGATCCCATTCTGGCTTCTGGTGTCGAGTTGGAACACCTTTGCGAATAGAGGCGACCTGTCAAAGCTGCTAAATTTCGCTTCCAGGATGGCTGGTCACAGCCAGCCGCTGAGCGTTGGTCATTCATTCACTCAAGCTGCAGTTGACGTCCACCATATGGCGAACCAATTGACCCCACGACACCACTTCAACTTGCGATCTCTCGTTGCTGCTGTCACGCTCAATCTGGCCGAGTGCTTAGGCTGAACCTTCAAGCTGATGATGGTCGCAACCGCAGACGCCAAGTGAATTTGCTTCCATGTGTCCCACTTGCCAGGTCAACAGTCACCCATTGATTCGCATCTGCAACCCGAGCCGAGGTGACGCAAGGACACATGCGACGTGGCGGACAGTTTCATCCCGTTATCGAGCTGCTTGCTGTCTTAGCATTTGCTGTTGAGCTGAAACGTTTCCATCATGGCCACATAACGTTTTGCCTGCGCAAAGGCGCATTGATTGTGCATGCCATTTGATTGATCCACACACTCGGTCCGCACCATTATGATGGAAGGAAGCATGTATCATGCTCATGGAAGAAACGCCAGTCGTCAGTCAGCGGATTTGGCTGTGGCAGAGAGAGTGCGTGAGCGAACCTCCCGCAATTGGAATCTTTGGATTCATTTGAATACTTGGATTCTAATGCAATGGCGTCCGTCCAGTTTGCGATTTTTCACACAAGTTCTCGCTCTCTCCAATCAAGGCGCGCGGCCGTTCTTTGCGCTTTCTTCCGCCCTTTGCAATTCATACAAACTCCAAGTGCAGCGTCGTCCGCTTGATCAGCTCCCTTCCAAAAATAAACCACCAACAGCCAGCTGGCTCGCCAGATACAACAGGCAGACTACCAAACAGAAAGCACGGATCATTTATCACTTGGCGGGCACGCCATTCCCACATTTGACCGTAAAGCAACCGCACGCGCATACGAACATGGAGCCGCTGAGCTTCCCGCTCTACCAGGGCTTCTTCCCGCAGCTCGTGCTGGGTGTGGACGAGCTGCTCGCGTACCGTCGCCTGGGGAAGGAGCGCGTGAGCCAGCTCGTGCGCATCGTCGAGGACGCCGACTGCGTCTACAACTGGAGTGACGTCAAGCTCACCACAAGCGCATCGTCATCATCAGCTACATCATCAGCTACGGCTACGGTCAAGTGCCAGCGCGCGCAGTTCCTAGATGTGCGTCCCGACAGCAAGGCCACGCAGGCGTCGACGTTCATCAAGGCGAGCGTGCACATCGTGGACGTGCAGGCCGAGGAGATCCTGGGCGTACTCGCCAAGAGCAAGACACGTGATTTCCGCAAGACCATGGCGTTTCTGCATGGCGATAGCTTCCTGGACGCGCAGACGCTGCTCACGTTCCCAACGTCTGCCAACTCGAAGAAGCCCGCGTACTCGTATCGCGCGATCAAGTGGTGCGCGTTCAAGGGCCGCCAGCAGCGTCGCGGTGCTGGCGACGACCCGAAGAAGAGCAGGAAGAAAGCGCTCGATTTTTGTTATCTCGAGTACGCCGGACGCAAGAAAGCGCAGCCCGGATCGACTGTGCTGGGCTTCATCGTGCAGGAGTCCATGCCAAAAGAGCGCGAGGTGCCGTACCTCGACAGCTACGGCGTCATGAGAGGTAGATTGTCGCGTACGGGCATCATCGTCTCACGCACGCACCAGTCAAACATCCTCAAGGTGACATCTATCTGCCAGATTGACGGCGCGCTGCACTCGTCCGTGCGCCACGCCATGGAAGAGATCATGCTCGAGAACGTCGCGGCGATCCACCGCGTGAGAGGGCTGCTTGAGCGACAGCGCATGGGCAAGCTCCAGTACCTGGAAGAGTGGGAGTGGGTCGCGAATTCTGATCGCAAGGCCTGCGCCGTGTGTCTTCGCGGTTTCTACTTCCACCGCAAGCACCACTGTCAGACGTGCGGTGAGGTCGTGTGCTCGAGCTGCGCGCCGCTGCGAGAGCTCGACGAGCCGCTGTTCGACTCAACGCAGATTCGCGTGTGCACTGTGTGTCTGGCGAGCGCTGGCAGCCAGTCCGCGGGCACCGAGCGCACGTCGTCCAACGGTGGCACTGATGCGTACATCCGCGACCTTCAGAACCACCCAAAGCAGAACCGAGCGAACAACCGCGACGCATCGTACAGCCCCGACGGTGCTGTTGGTGGACCATACATGCGCCACACAACACGACCGTCTCGGCTCTCGGAGGAGTCTTCAAGGCCGCGATCAAGTGATCTGAGCGACGAAGCCGCTGCTGTGATGGAGCACCTTCCTCGTCGCTCAAGCATTGGGGCTGGCCGTGCCTCGGCGTCAGCGACGACCGAGGCACTCAGCAAGCTCGCGTATCACATGCAGCAGATCCGCGAGACGATCAACATCGCGATGTCGGAGGTCGACCAGTCGAACAGCCAGTCGTGTGACGATGTGTACGAGAAGATCCTTCAGATCCGCGAGACGCTCGACATCTCGGGCTCGGAGTTCGACGCCGTCCTGGCGTCAATCAGTGGCGGTGGCAGCGGTGACCCCCGCGGCTCGCGTTCGGATGTTGGCAGCGGCACCGAGTACAACTCGAGCAGCAACAGCGAGCGGGATCGCGAGAGCCTCTACTACTCAGAGGAGCTCTCTCGCTCGTCGCTCTACTCCCGATCGTCGCTCTCACAGTCCTCGCTGGGCGAGAGCAACAGCAGCAGCGCCAGCATGAGCAGGAGTTCCAGGTACGGAGCAGCTTCACGGGACGCCGCACCTTTGGAGGTGTTCCAGCAGCGCTACAGCGGGAACGACAGCCACGGCCGCCGCTCGCCGGGTCACAAGGATTCGCTCTTCTCGGACCAGACGGTCGCGTCCAGTGTGTCCAAACAGAGCTCCTTGGACAGCAAGCAGCCTCCCACGATCGCCGCCAAGTCGCACCACCTGCACTACCACCACCGGCGCCACAGTCTCGAGCCTGAGCAGCTCCTGATCGTGAACAAGAGCCATGGCATCCACCGCCTGGCGCAGAAGATCGAGAAGCTGCAGCGGCGACTCGAGGACTCGCACCGCGCTGCGTCATCGGTCGCGAGCGTGAGTGATTTGGAGTCTGAGCCTGAGCCGGAGGTGCGCCATGCGCCTGCTTACAACCGCGGCCGCCGGTCGTCCTATGTTGAGTCCAAGCCTGCTGCTTCGCCGCCGTCGACCAGTGAGAAGGCGCGCATCACGTCCGAGATGGTGCAGGCTCTGCGCGGCGTGATGGAGTCGAGCGAGCTCACACGGGCACCGACAGCCTGGCGCCGATCCTTCTCGAGTAGCGTCAACAATACGAGCAACAACAGCAACCACGACGCATCCTCCACTTCGTCCGGAGCAGCGGCGCAGGCTTCGAGATCTCTTCAAGGGGGAGGAGCGCCGCCGCTGGCACCTTCTGGCAACGGTCGTGACCGCCAGGTAGCAGCAGCTCCGGTACCAACTTCGTCCTCATCGTCCGCGTCTTCGAGCGCAGCCAGCGGCAATGGCAAGTTCCAGCCTGTCCCTGGGACGACGTTTTTCGTCTATGATCAAAGTGAGAACGTGAACAAGCTCCAGCGCCTGAGCGTGAGTTTGCCTCACGAAACCCAGCCACAGCAGCAGCACGAAGAAGAAGACCAGGAAGACGATGATGAATTTTCGATCTCTTCTTCCGAGGACGCGCGCTCTATGGCGGGCGGCAGAGACGACCCGCTGCTGCTCTATCCGTACCCGCCATCTTCGTCAGCTGCATCTCTGTCTTCGCTGTCGTGCTCAGACTCGCTGGATGAGGCCGAAGACGTCGCGTCGCTACCCGACTACTACGCGGGCAAGCTGGCGCAGCACCAGCACTTGATGTACGAGCAGCACCCGGAGAGCGACGACGAGATGCGGCGCCTCGTGGAGGACGTGAGTAAGCTGCCGGCACGCATGCGCACGTCCAGCGGTCAGTCGAGCGGCGCACCGTCCCAGGAGAACCACGACTTTTGAGTCAGCTGCGGGCCACGTGAGTTCAGAGGCGGGAGTGGCTTCTGCTTCGTTTGTATCCGAGGGCTTCACATAGCAGAGAGGTGGCGGGTTTTGTAGTTTTTGTAGGATTTTTTTGAGGATAAAGGACACAAAGTAGCAGAGAGAGAGATTATAATGTACTGATAGGAGAATAATCGTAATGTAGGAAAGCAACCAAAGAGAACACGAGAGAGAGAGAGAGAGAGAGAGAGACTTTTATCACCCTGTTGCCTTTGGAACTAAGGCCTGAGCCGAAATGGGGAGCCCTCGACCGCATCTTCCCAGCCAGTCCATCGTCCATGAAGCCGGTGGTTGTTCAGCGCACACCGAGTCGCACAGTCGGTGAATCCCGCCGCGAAACTTGCCACTCAAGTCGCTATGATCTGGTGAGCAGCCATAACGTGATACCACTTTGTATGCTTGTGAACTTAGGATCTTTGCTGGCGCCTGGGTTCGAGTCCCTCTACATACACTGCTCCAGCCAGTGGCTGGCTGGGTGGGCGGAGCTCCGATACAATGAACCAAAAGAGCTCTTCGTGGTGTCGCTTTTTCGTCTCACGCAAACGTTCGTGGCCCCAAAGAGACAGACAGACAGACAGACAGGCAGACGGAGGAAGGAGCTTTAGCAGCACGGGAAGGATCGCAATGCGTGAGAAAGCCTCCCCGGTATACAGAGAACTTCGGAGCCATATTGGGCTGCTTGACGTAGTGAGGACGTATCAGGCCCAGTTAGTCGCCAGCCGTAGCAAAACTTCCTGCAATCTGCCTGCCAGCCATCCTTGAGACCGGATCAGCGTCGTTGCCTGCTCGTGACTCTTGAGCCTGAACTTCAGGAACTCTGATCATGCTGTGATCCCGCTTTTTGCGCGTTTGGATCTTCCATTCGCTCTATGTCCAGCAACCACCCAGTGAGCTCGCATCTATCGATAGCCTCGCTAGAGTGGCTGGCACTGAGACCGCAATACACGGTACTACTTGGACTTGAAAGCTAAGAGGCCCCAATGCTCTCTGGAGCTCCTCGTCGAGTCGCGATCTCGCAAAGAAAGAGAGACACACAGAGGTGATGGGATTAACGAGTTTCGTAAAGCACCAGAAAGCAGAAGAGCAGGCTCCAGGAGATCCAGTTGACACCGCAGACAAACAGCAAATGGAAGGCGCCAGTCGCGGCTCCGGAACCAATGGACAGTCGCGTCTGCTCCGACGCACTCGTGAGCTCGTGACACGAAGCCAAGTGGAGAACTCATGAGCTCCAGTCGCTTATCCGAGTGGATTTGCTCGCATCTGGCTCCATTTCATCAAAATTATGCACTATCTCCGTTTTACATACAACTCTGTTTTCTAGTAAGGTTTTGTTTAGCAGATCACGCTCTAAATACGAAGTGAAGACTAATATCCGCACGGCAGTTTACACCCCGACGAGGTGATTGATCAATCACCTCGACGCAACAACCACCAGGTGGCGCCGCCTCTATGAGCTGATGAGCACGTTCCTCCGCCTGTCACAGCTGTTTCCAACCGCTTGATTGGCCTACGACAATCAAAGCCACTCAAGATCCCCAGGACGACCGCGCTCGTCTCGCAACAGCCACAAGCGCATTCCAATCGGCCAGGATGGGACAGACCCAGCAAGCTTCAGCTTCAAAGTCCTCACCTCCGTCACTCTTCAATTTGCCCTCTTCTCAGCAGCTCTACGGCACGTACCACCAAGCAGCAAGTATGGCAGACGTCCAGCACGCCATTAGCTCCGCTCCAGGCTCAGCTTCGTCACCGTCTCTCGTCACGAGCATGTTCCGCACCAAACCGCTGCACGTGATTGACGCCGAGGAGAAGAAGGAGGACCTCGAGCGCACGCTCGGCATGTTCGACCTCATTTGCCTCGGCATGGGTGCGACGATCGGCAGCGGCGTCTTCTCCACCACGGGCCTCATGATCTCGACGATCGCCGGACCGGGCGCCGTGCTCAGCTGGCTCATCGGCGGCGTCGTCTGCGTTTTCAACACCTTCGCGTACATGGAGCTGAGCACGCGCATCCCGTCGGGCGGCAGCACGTACGCGTACTCATACCACGGCATTGGCGAGCTCCCGGCGGTCATCGCGGCCTGGCTCGTCTCGCTCGAGTACTCGATCTCGGCGGCCGGTGTGGCGCGCAGCTGGGCCGACAAGGTGCAGGAGTGGCTCCTGCTCGAGCACCCGAACAGCAACTTCGATTGGCTCAACCTCAAGCACGCCAACCTGCTCGGCGGGCTCATTCAATTCCTCTCCATGGTTGTTCTGCTGCTGGGTGTGCGTTTCAGCAAGAACTTCGTCAACACGTTCACGATCATGAAGGTCTCGGTCGTCGCGTTCATCGTGGTGGCCGGGCTCGCGGCGCTCGACACGGACAACCTCTCGCCGTTCATCCCCAAGCGCACAGAGCTTGAGGGCGTCGGCAAGGCTTTCGGCTTCCAGGGCGTCATCACGGGCGCCTCGCAGGCGTTCTTTGGTTTCTCGGGCTTCGACGAGGTCTGCTGCCTCTCGGGCGAGGCGCGTAACGCCAAGCGCAACGTGCCCATCGCCGTCATGATCGTCGTAATCGCCACGGTGCTCATCAGCGCGCTCTGCTCCTTCGTGCTCTCCGGTATGATCCCGTACCTGGACGCCGGCTCCTTCGCCGACGGCTTCGAGTACCACGGCTGGAAGTGGGCGGGTACGGTTGTGCGCGCCGGTGAGACTGTGACGATGCCCGTGGTCGTTCTCGTGGGCTTCCTCGCACAACCGCGTGTCAACTATGCGCTCGCGTGCGACGGGCTCATCCCCAAGATCTTCGCGCAGGTAGACTCGCGCAAGAACTTGTTTTGGAACATCCTCATCTCAGGGCTCTTCCTCACGGTCGTGGCTATCGTACTGCCCTTTGACACGCTCTGGGACATCGTAAACTTCGGCGTCATGATGAGCTTCATCCTCGCGAACGTCGCGTTACTCAACATCCGCACGCGTAAGGCCTCGCCTGTGCTCGGCGGTCAGCTCATCTTCGCGCTCGTGGTGCTCACGGGCCTCGCGGCATTCCTGTACCAGGAAGGTTCGGTGAACCAGGGCTCGGATGTGTGTCTTGTGCTCGCGATTGTATGCCTCGGACTCTCGGTGGGCGTCACAGTCTTCTACTACGTCAAGTGCCCGCAGCAGACCAACGAGGCACTGTACTTCGCGGCGCCACTTGTACCGTTCATCCCGGCCTTCTCGATCCTTGCCGACTGGTACATGATCGCGCAGCTGAGCCACCGCGGTCTGGCGCTCAGCTGCGCCTGGGTGGCCGCCGCCGTCCTCTCGTACGCCGCCTACGGCCACTGGTACTCTGCCGGCCGCAACGGCTGGAACGCACTGCTCACGTACAACAAGCTGCAGACGCCACTGGGTCTCAATGCCCCGATGCTGTCCGTCGAAGAAGGACGTCCAGCAACGTCCTCCGAGAGCAGAAAGGGCAACCACTACTACACGTCCTAAGTTAGGCCAAACGCTCTACATTTTACAAGGGAGAATACAATTTTGGTCACGTTTGCTATTAAAGTGTCACACCTCCCAAAAGCGTTTGTTGAAATTTAAGAAAAATGAGCATAAATCTCACAGGCGTGCCACTCAAATAGCAAACACCACCAAAATCGTGTGCCATCCAAAGACTAGACAATATTGCATTCATTTTCACAGGTTTCCGATCGTGCTGCTTGCTTCTCATGAAAGAGAAGATCCTCATTTTAAAAGCAGCTCCGCGTTATGACAGCAGCAAGGACAAGAAAGATGCCGTGACGCACCCACCGCTCCATTACCTTCGATATGGTGCTTATAGTCCTCCTCGTGCTCACAATACGACCCAACTTCACCAAACAGCGGGTGGCCAATGCGTTGGGCGTGTCCTGCTCTGCTCGGACGAGGCCTGTTCTCGGCCGTGACGAGCCTGCCGCTGCTATCATGGAAGGGATAGAACCCGCCCCTGATGTCATGGAAAAAGCAGAACCCACCGCTGCCGTCGCCCGCATTGCGCCCCAGTTGCCAGAGAATCGAGAGGAACTTGGCGAGCAACGAGACTTCGCCGATGCTGACCTTGCCGAACGGGAGGAAGAAGACGAGGAAGCAGAGCACGAGTATGAAGGAGGGGATGAGCCTGATGTCGTGGCGGATGTGGAGATGCAACCACCACAAACTGAATCCTACCAGAGAACCATCAGCTTTCCACTCCGATCGCTGTGTCGGACCATTGGAAGCGACCAAGTCTGTGAGGACGAACACTGTCTTCACTCACACGACAGAAAGGAGAAGAGTCCGCTGGACGACCTGCTCGAGATATTGGGACGCGCCAAACATACGCTGGACATCTGTATGTACTTGGTGATTCACGATCGTGTATGTACTGGCATGATCCGGTTCCTGATGTGTGTGCGAGCGAAGGCAAGATGTGATCCTCCGTCGTGTCCAGCGCCGTGTTCAGGTTGATGTTCTCCACCTCACTGCATAGTATCAACCATGAGTGTACTTAGTGACAGGCGCTTCCCACCAGTCATCTGCATGGCAGTACACGTGAACGTACACTGATTTGATGGATATCTGCGTGTTCGTGGTCACAGACTTGATCGTGGATGTGTCGATGCCCGACCAACCCGTCGACGCGGGTTTCGCCTCGAGCTTCATCGGGTCGACAGGTCTGTGGCGGCAGCTATGGTCGAGTTGGTTGACTTGGAGTTTGTATGCGGCAGCGCGGTTTTGTGGAAGAAATTATTTATTTCCAGATTCAAAAAAGTATTTTTTCTGAGTTATTGCGAAAGGTTGCGTGTGAGGAAGAAGACGAACGAGAAGCGAATGATGAGCTTCCCAGGCAGCAGCAGCAGTCACGCGCAGCATGCGAACCTGTCCGACCTGAAGGAAGGTCTGTGTACAGGTATGAGTATTTGTGTATGTATGTAGCCTATTGACTCACTTGACCGGCTGTTGTGCAGTGCTGAAGGAGACGCTGGACGCGCGCGGATCGCTCGGCCAGATAAAAGCGCGTATCCGTGCCGAGATCTTCGCGGCGCTCGATGATCAGGTACTTCGCAATAGCTTGGCATCGCATATGCAGCTGCTGTATGTTTTTTCTCTTCATGCCGATAGTCTGCCGTGGCTATGGCGCACAGGACGTGCCGAAGCCCAAGCTCTCGAACGAGAACCTGATCATCAATGAGCTCATCCGCGAGTACTTTGAGTACAACGGCTACCGCCACGCGCTCTCCGTCTTCCTCCCAGGTGAGAACGGAGCGATACCAGCCATTTGCAATGGGATCGCCCATCGGACTCAACTTGTATCTCTTGGCATTCACAGAGTCCGGACAGCCAGCGGATAAGCCGTTCCACCGCGAGTTCTTGGTCCAGGAGCTCAGCAGTAGGTCCCTCGTTCAACTCATGCCTTGTCGAGTGAATGCCGAAAGTATGACTGACTCATATCCCATGCTATGGATAGTTGAGGAAGACTCGCGCTTTACACACGTGCCACTGCTCTACAGCATCATCGCGGGCTTGCAGCAAACGAAGGAGCGATCAACGGATGGCGCCGCTGACGGTGGGCAGCAGCACATGCGCGCCTTCCTCGCGTCTTCAAACACTGCGGTAGGCATCTGCTGTTGTTTTTTCTTCTACTACTGCATGCTGTGCTTGGGTCACTCAGCACTAATTTCACTCTCCACGAATCGTTTTGCAGCCCGTCAACCCCGCAAGCGACCGAACTGCCCCGCCCCGCTCTTCTTCGCCTCGACAGTCCACCAATATCGGTACGACAGGCGAGCTGCCATGTACACACGCACGATGATGAGACGTCTCTAATGCCTAATGCCTCTCTGCTGTGCATGTGCCTTTGGCCTTCGTTAGGTGGCATGAAGGAGCCGTCACCATTGATGTTCAGGAAATAAAAGGTGGGTAAGCGCACAAAACCAGCAAACACGTGGCGAGAACAAAACACACACTCTGTATTTGTGCTTCATCACCACCACTTCACTTCTGTCTACCTGTGTTTCTCTCACGCCTTCCACATGCGCACGTACCCGTCGCTGCCGAAGGTCGCCACAATGTTCCTGTGTGGGTGATGCGCCACGCCGAAGGCGTCCCCATTGCTGATCTGCATGGAGCTCTCGAGCGCCGCGGTCGCCGTAGCATACGAGAGGATGTACCCGCGGTCCGTCACGCCGTAGAGCCACTTGCCGCGCGACGAGAGCGCGCAGGCAACGAAGACGCCCATCTTGCTCTCGTTGATTGGGTCCACTTTGTACGTCAGCAGCGGCTCGCCATCCATCCCCATGAGGAACATGCTGTTCGTGCGCGTGCAGATGAGAATGTTCTCTCTACCCTTGCTGCTGCTACTATCAGAGGAGGACACCAGGTGGACACTCACAATGTCCACCTCGGTTCCGTAGTTGGCGTTCGGTGGACGGATCGTGTGGATGCACTCGGCGGTCTTGACGTCCCAGATTTTCACTGTACCATCGCAGGAAGACGAAATGATCCTGGAGCCGTCCTGGGAGAAGACGGCCGAGTTGACGTAGCTCTCGTGGCCGTGGAACTCCTTGAGCGTCTGGCCGGACTTGAGCCCATGGATGCGGATGAGCTGGTCGAAGGACGACGTGAGCAGCTGCGTGCCGTCACGCGAGAAGGCGATGCTGTGGATGCTCTGCGCATGTGCGTTGTCGAAGCGCCGCAGACACACGCCGCTCGAGAGTTTCCAGACCTTGAGCTTGCCGTCCTCGCTGCCCGTCGCGAGCATCTCACCGTCGCGGCTGAACGCCTGCGCCGTCACGCCCTCGTCGTGCATCATGAACTCGTCCTAGTGACCAGGCACGAAAGTCAGTATTACCATATTCACGAGCCACTTTCAACAGAGGCCACCAATAATACCTTGGCCTGGTACTCAAGGTCCTTGCGCAGCTTGCACTTTTCAAAGTCCCAGACTTCCACGAAGCCGTCCTTCGTGCCCGTGACGAGCATGCGGCCGTCACGACTGAACTGCACGCACTGCGGCACAGACGTCTTGCTAAACTTGATCTTGCCCGCAGACTTGCGGATTGCCTTCTCCGTGCGCTCCACGATAGTTTCTTTCGCGCCGCCGCGGAACAAATCGTAGTCTGCGCCTGGGGCGATGACGCCCTGCAGCTGCTGCCACTTGAGCGCTTGCCCCAGCAGCGACAGGAGGCGTGACGGCGCGACGCTAGTGACCTGAGATAGCCATACTCAAAGGTGTCAATTAGTTGAAGTATATACCGTAATAGACTGAGAGGAGAAGTGAGAGGCGCATGTAAAGCGCACCTCTGTCTTGAAGAGCTGTGCGATGTCGTCGCGCTTCTTCTGCTTGGATAACCCGGCGAACGCCTCCACAGGGTCGAAGATCGCCTTCTGCACGAGCTTCTCGAGGTGAAGGTACCTGCATATTGCACCAGGCACATTCGGTCAGTGACATAACATACACAGCGAACATGCACCAGTCAGTCATGTAGTCGTCACGCTCACGCACCTCTCTGGCTGCGTCTTCTTCATCTGCGTCATGGGCGGCGTACTGCGCAGCAGCTGCAGCGCCACTTCGTGCTCTTGAATCTCCAGCATCTCCAGCACGATCTGCTCGTAGAGCTCCATCATCGCCGCGGGGCTGCACTCGAGCGCCTTAGTCTGCTGCAGCACGTTCTCCCAGCGGCCGTCCGTGATGTCCGCCAGCAGCGTGTCGACCGAGTCCACGGCATTGAGGCTGATCTGCGACTCGTCCTGCAGCGCGCGCATGGCGTTGAAAAGTCGATTCTCCTTGAGAAACTGCAGGATCAGGCGCACGGCGTCGCCCGCGTCCACCTCGAGCTGGTCTGTGGCGCTGCTGCTCATGCTTGCTTGTTTTTCGTTTTGGAGTCTGGAGAGTTATCAAAATGACTAAATTACGAGAAATGTGTATGTACATATGAACAAATGCGAAATCGAGTGACACAGCGATCGGAGTGGAAAGCTGATGGTTCTCTGGTAGGATTCAGTTTGTGGTGGTTGCATCTCCACATCCGCCACGACATCAGGCTCACCCCCTCCTTCATACTCGTGCTCTGCTTCCTCGTCTTCTTCCTCCCGTTCGGCAAGGTCAGCATCGGCGAAGTCTCGTTGCTCGCCAAGTTCCTCTCGATTCTCTGGCAACTGGGGTTTACTGCGGACGACGGCAGGGGAGGGCTCGTTCATGGTGCACAGGAGAAGACAAGTGATGCTCCACTACCAGGACGAACACTCCAAGAGGGTTGCGCTGGTGGTGGGGCTGGCGCTGTTGTTGTCACCTCAGTACTGCTTAACTCGCGAGCGAGGAGAACGCTACCACTCAATTCGTCGCTGGTATTTTGTAGCAGCAGGTTCCTTTTTGCGTTGCTCTTTGGCTAAGGCCTCTTGCACGTAAGCCAGTCTGTTGCGGAAGAGTGCAGCGAAGGCGGCAGTGATGCGTCCTTCTTTGAAGACTGCGATGTCTTCAAAGTTCCTCTTGCCGGCCCTCTTGCTATAGTTGTAGGAACCTGCATATCGATACACGACATGCACGTGAATGTCCAAGCAGGCAACAGGATCGCATGGCATCACAGAGAAAACAAAAGCGCCCACCGGACGATCTGCCGACGTGTTCACGCTTGCACTTGTTGTTGCCGCACCTTACACCAGGCCTTGAGCGGCTTTTACAAATTCTGTCAGGAAAA
>JAADWP010000347.1:0-26255 GCA_023336215.1 Globisporangium iwayamae
ATGGGGTTGTTAGCACAGCAGAGGGATACAGTATAGTCAGTCACATAACATACTCAAACAGCATCGCTAAACTCCTAGTGGTCGCAAAGTTATGAGGAAAAAGGTGGGTGGCCGTATATTTTTGGCCTGGAGTGTACATGCATCTTGTCTGGACTGAGGAGCTCAGAACTCAAGAAGCAGCGGAATCTTCAAGCGTCTCCATCGATCGACCACCAGAGCCAAAGCCATGGACGTCCGCGAGGACGCGCAGGCACCACCGTCAACAGCAGCTGCCGATGTTCATACACAGACACCAGCGCAGCAGCAGCAGAATAGAAGCGACGAGCTAATAACGACACAGGAGGAGGACGCCGAGGCGAGCGACTTGGGCGAGTGGTCGCTCGTGGATGAGCAGGCAGAGTACGAGTGATATCATATCAGTGGGACTGAGATGACAGCGGTATATGGGACGTCATGGCGTCCTACTGACTGATTGTATGTTGTGTGTGGATCTTTCCTTGCGGTTTGTGCAGAATCATCGCGTCCGTGTCGACGAGCAGCGTGCGTGAAGAAGCACCGTCGGCAGAGTCTGCTGACGAACACAAAGAACCGACAGGTGCACGCACCGATAATGAACCAAAGAGCGACGAGCACACACACATACAGCAAGATACAGTGGTAGGTGACCTGCCATGTTGTGCTCGCAGTGTGTAGGTGTGGGGGCGCATTGAAACAAAGTGTTGATCGTCTGTCTTGCGTTACGGTGAGCAGGACCGCGAATCTGGCGATCAGGCATTAACAGAAGAGAGCGTACCAACAGCTGAAGAGTACACACGCTCGACGTTGTCGGAGTGAGTACGAAGTTTAGCTGAAATGCTTTTGATAGCCTATCCACTAATCGAGCCATGCACCCTTGCAGAACCAGCGCTGCTGTCCCAGAAGGCTGTCTGCGGATCCGTCTTCGTGTCGGTACGTTCACAAGCCCCTTATTTGCTTTTCAGTGTCCATCACTGAGTATTTACGCTTTCCATTCTTTTATCCGTATTCATAGGTGAGCAGATTCGACCGGCGTGGTTCAAGGCAACGCAGGTCGTGGACGATTTTGTCGCCGAGGTAGGGCTCAACGATATATATTTTTCTCGCATGATTTTATCTGCAAGTCTAGCCATCCGCAAGTGCATGCATGATAAGAGGAAGAAACGCGCTCTCGCATGGCTGATTCTTCCGCCACCAACTCGTATTTTCCTTTACAGTTTTTCACTGACGCAGTCACCGAAAGCAAGAAGGTCCGGCTCATTTACATGGTACGACCGATGCATGGCTCTCTATTTGTCCCCTTACGGACGCCAGAGTAACAGTGAAGCTGATCTCTCGCGCTATCAATGTGTCCAATAGGGCATGCTGCTCATCAGCGACCGCTCCATGGGCGAGTACGGCATCGAGGAGGACGGTGTGATTCACTGCGTCATCACGGAAGCGCGTACGTACTTTTCTCTTTCATTTCACAAAACTACTGCCCACCTTATGTAGACACTTTGTTAATGTATTGTCCTTCTGCTGTGGACAGCTTCGACGCCACACCACAACGCCAACCAACAAAACCTCGAGCTCAAGGGCTTTTCAAACCCGGTAAACACGCTGCTCATCCTCACGGGCGTAGGGCTCTACGGCCTCTGGACGCTGCTCTACCACCTCCCGCATCTCTTCTCCTGGAAGTCGATCGTGCTGCTCTCACTCTTCAGTACCGCGCACGTCTCGGCTATGGTCTCGCGCTTCTCGCCGTTCTTCCCGACTCTGTCCTAAGCCCAGCCACAATGTCGTCTACGACAACATCTGCCATCCACAAGACCAATATCGTCATCACCACCAACAGAGTTTGTCATTTTGCGTGTGCTTGGTTCTTTTTGCTCACACGCTGTAAATTTGTTGCTATTTTCATCTTTCCCAGTCGGTTTTGGATGCTGCTTGACGAGCTGGGCGAGGCCTCACTACGTGTTATCAGCACATGAAGAGGAGTGGAAAAGGAATCGTGCATTCAAACGCAAACAAAAAAATAAAAGGAGGTGGAATCCTGAAAGGCATTTGCCAGATGCCGCTGCGATCTTCGTTCTCTCTCACCCCTATTCTCTCTGACCCGCCTCAAGAGATAGGAAGTGGTGTGTGTTTGTCGACAAGGCTGGCTGGCTGTGCTTTGTGGTGTCTGTTGGTGATATTTTCCTTGGCAGGTTCGCTTTGGGATTCGGTGGCTGGGTGTGTTGGTGGGAATTGTGTATAAACAAAAAATCCTCAACATTTTTGTTGTCGAGTAGTTGAACGCACTCACAACAGAGATTGACTGGAACACTTTGCTGATTTCTTCACTTCCGCCGACTCAACAGGAACGAGGCGCCAGCGATTGCAGCAGCAGCAGCAGCGTAGTACACCATCCCCAATGTCGAGTCGTTTCTGTGCGCGAACGCATGCCGTGTGGTGCCACGCACTCCACGCTCGCCGATGCGCGACACTCGGTACGGAACGATCAGTCGAATGTACTTGTTGCCCCACGTCTTCGCTCGTGTAACCGCGTCTTTCAGATCGTCGTCTTTGAAGAGCAGCACCTAATGTAGCAAACAAACATACAACACTGTCAGAAACTCATCCAAAGAGCCCTAAGCAGCAAAGATGAATCTAGAAACGTACATGATCGCCCTCGTCGTCCACGTAATGCACTTTTCGGATCGTGTGGTCTCCAAGACGGCTCTGGACATCACGCAGCAAATCCTTCAACGATTCAGCAGAGCTCGTGAAACGGTGGTTCGTCCCATAGCAGTCTGCCAGCTTGTACACAAACACATTCGGCGTGCCTTCCTGCGCAGGATTTTCTGGAGAAGTCGGGTCCATTGGGTCGTGTGCGATGAGGCTATGCGACTCGACAAATTCATCCCACGTCTGACGACCAACTACCGGTCCGCTTTCGCGCATCGGCGACGCACGGCTTGTGAGCCCATTTGTACTGCTTTCATTGTCGTGCTCCTCAACAACAATTGCTTCACTGTCGTTGCCGTCGTCTTGTTCTTCACCTTCTGTAGCTTCAGATTGGTTCAGACTGTTGCGGAATTTGTCCCACAGTGGCTGAACGTTGTCATTCTTCGCTAACTGGAAAGTGCCCATCTGCTGCACGACTCCACACGTCACTTGCAGTACGTCGACGAGTCCAACGAGCTTCACGTTCTCGTCAAACACGGGTACGTGCAGAAAACGTCCGTTGTGCATCGAGTGCAGCGTTTCGAGGATCGTCGTGCCGAGCGTTGCAGAGTACGGGTTCATAGTCATCACATTCGTAAGCTGCGCGAGCTTCGGGTCGATCCCCTCGGCAACCACGCGACGCATCAAGTCCTTCGACGTGAAGATCCCGACCATTTCGCCAGCATCATTGCACACCATCACCGCGCTCGTCTTCTTCTCGAGCATCAGCTTTGCAGCATCTAGTGCTGTGGATGAGGGACCGACAATCGGAACCGTTGTACCCTCTGTTAAGATAGCTGATAGCGTCGGCAAGTAGAGCTACAGAAATACACCACTCAGATTTGTAAGATACCAGCATAATAAAACTCATTTCCAGTTTCCTCAACTACAAACGGGTGCATACCTTCTGTCGCAGAGTTTCAAACAAGTTATCGCCTGCTGAGCCTGACATATGCCGCTCGAGCTACACGCACACATGGCCAATAATTAGAATCAAGTAGATAAACAATTCCAAGTGAGCGTTCTCCTGCTGGTACTGCGCACCTTCTTCACAGCTTCTGATAAGCGATCAGGAGACAACTCGTAGCCGTGCTCAATCTTGGAAATCGCATCGTAGAGGCACTTCGCAATGTCCAAGATCCCAACCACTACCAAAGAGACATACAAGACAGTTAGTGACCATTCCCAGCTCGTTTTTGAACGACAGTAACATGGTTATACCAACCTTTTTCGTTGTCTGTCACGGGCAAGTGGCGGAATTGTCCCGAGACCATTTTCTTGAGCGCGTCAATCGCACTCGCATTCGACGCGACGCAGGACGGATTCGGCGTCATGACATCGCACACACGCGTCAGCTTCGGGTTCTTGCCCATGGCCACGACTTTGAACGCAATGTCCTACATAAATAGGTAAACAACACCTTGAGTAAAATACACCACAAAGTCGTAACGAAACAATGCAGAACGTACGCGATCCGTCAAGATGCCCGTCAGGAGTCCGTTATTGTCGAGCAGCAGCGTCGCATCCGTCTTCTTCTCCACCATGCTACGCACACACTGCGCAACGGAGATCTGGTCGCTCTGCAAGAGCGCGGTTGCCGGCTGTAAGCGCTGCTTCGTGCTGCCGCTCGAGCTCCTCTTGTTGCGCTTCTGCGAGTGCGGCGACGAGCGTCGCGGTGTCGAATGCCGTGTGCTGCTGCTGCTGTTACTGTCGCTAGTGCTGCCTGCCACGCTGCCACTGTTTCCATGTCGCTGCATACGCAGCGTCGACGGTCGTCCACTGGTACTGCTGCTGTGGTGCTCGTCGTGGGTCTGCTCCACAGTCGTCGTCACGGTCTTAACAGCAGCAATAGCCGCCGTCGTGCTTCTCAGTATCACCGCATTGTTCGCTCTCGCAGCCTCTGTCGCTTGCTGCTGCTGCTGATGGATGCGCTTGGTCACCTTCTTGGTCGAGAACACGACGTGCTGCTGCTGATTCTTCTTCATGCTTCGTGTTGCAAGAGTTGTGCGCAAACAAAGCTTGCGTCTAGTTGTCACGCGCGCAGAGCCGAATGGAGCGCGGAAGGTGTCGTTCAATGCGCAGAGCTACGCTTTGCTCTCGCTTGTGCTGCTGCGGTTTGCTGGTGCCTGGACGCGTCGTCTCAGCCGCTAGCGTTCTTGCGCTCGCTCGCTCGCCTCTTTGGTTGCTTCGTGGCGCGTGTCGTTCTCTCTCGGAGAAAAGAAGGAAAATGGCTTTCCGACTGCAAATAAAGTAGCTTACGCGAGGGAGAACACGCGGGACCGCAAATAAATCCGTTTGATTGCAGTTTCGTTCATCGATAGTGAGAATATAACGAGGTGAATGACTTGAAAATCCGCAAGAATCTGAGAACAGCGCAAAAGGTCGCTGTAATTTACTATGTAATTTACGAAAGAAGCGGGACAAAGTTCAAAAAAAGTTCAGAAGTTGAGTGATGTGTGTGACCTCTGATGCTCACAACGTTTGTTTGCTTACTGTGCTCGTTTCCTGTCATTGTTTGATTCTCTTGGGTCGCATATTGTAGTTTCCTGACTGAATGTGCTCGTTTTTGCAGCTGTTGATACTGTGAAAGTTGGTAACTGCTGCTGCTTCAACGTGCGTGGGCGGCCCATATCCTTCGACAGTTTATATTTGCTGCCTCGTTTGTCGTTTGCTGCACTTGCGCATTCAAAATGCGCGCAAGTGTTTTTTTCCACATTATAAAATTGTGGCTTGCTGTGGCTGCTCGTTCGCTTGGAAGTGCTCGCGGCCTTCGTCCTTCGTCTTTCGTCCTTTGCCAAAACAACGTATGGACTTACTTGCCTTTGAGGCTTTCTTGCTTCAGACTCGAGAGCAAGCAAGCCCAGCAGTCACTTGGATCAACCCATTCAACCAGCGCAATTGGACCAACTGTTCGATGCATTGAGGTTCCGATTGGCCCAACGCACGCGAACGACACGAGCAAGCAAGCGAACGCGCCTGTTTGGTTCGGTTGCTTGGGCAAGAACGAAGAGCAACGACCACACGACGAACAGCCGAACAGAAGGGTACCAACGCCACGTCAGACCCAACTCGCGATTGCGCAACTTCGATCGATTCTGATAATCCGGCGAAGCCATGTGCCCCTTGCTGCTTGCTGTGTGGATGCATGTTCGGATTTTAGTTTCCGTCATCAACAAGAGCTGCTCACGAAGAGAAGGGTTATTCAAAGTTATAGCTAAACGTCGCTCGCCCGAGCTCTCTCGCATCATTGTAGACAGCACGCAAAGCCTCCGTCACTTAGCTCACCCGCTGCATTTGCATCCACATCAGCGTCTGTTTTTGCTGGGAACGGGATGTCCGCAAAAGAAAACTCCTCGTCGAACTCCAGTGCGAAGAACGCGCTCAACTTCGCGAGCTTGGCCGAGTTGGACCAGCCGGGGTACTGTGATCGTAGAAAGAGCCGCACCGAGTCCCCCAAGTCCACGTGGTGCAGCAACCCCTTCGGATCCTCGTAGCACTTGAGGTGGTGGCGGAACGCGCGGTGCGCACGCACGTTGTAGAATGCTACCATGCGCGTAGCCTCTACTGTGCCGTCCTCGTCTTCGTGCTCGTTGTCATCGTCTCCGTCGTCTTGTGTCCTTGTGGCATTACGAGCACTCTCTTCGTCGTGGGTCACAGTGCTCTCTGCTGCAGTCTCCGTTTGACCGACAGTTGATGCGTGCACGTCTGTTGGAGATACGGTCGCACTGGCCGCGGGTTTGTGCACTGCAACTTCGAGCCACGTGCACGAGCCTTCGTACGTACCATTGAGGTGATGGTCGAGACTTGCCCACCCCTGGTCCTTCGACGTGCATTCGACCGCCAAGAAAATGCATTTCGAGACCGTAATCCCAGTGGGGAGCGCTAATTCATCCCTTCTCGGTAAGTCCAGGCGCAGGTACTCCTGGTTCATGTTATCGCGACCATCCACGCGCTCCTGGGTCTCACTGTGGAACGACAGGAACATACCCGCGAACTCCAAGATGCTACTGACAACGTCCACGGGGCAATTGCGCTGCGTCACGAGCACCGACGCCGTGTACAGGATCTGCGGAAGGGTCACATGCGGCAGTCGCGCCATCGCTTGCTCTGCGGCCGTGAGCTGGCGTACACCGTCCGTTGGCGACGTGCAGGACGTGTCGTCCGCGGGCACGAGGAAGAGACCAACGTCGTCGTTCATATCGTCATCTGGATGGCCTCGGAGGTAGCGGACGCGGCGGATTGGTTGCAGTCTGTGCGCGGCCATCTGCGTGCTTGCTCTTACTTTCTCGGTTGTGTGTGTTGTGTGTGTTTGTTATGTGTGCGCAAGTCAAAGGGACACCAACACTCCAACACTCCAACACCCACAACAAAACGCTTCCTTCAACAAGAGACATGACCAGAGAAGCAACAGGCAAAGGACATTTCAATACGGAGATGAAGATAAGAGAATCAACGTGTTTGATGCACTTTTTTTGGAGACTCGAAATAATATTCCCGAAGATTTCTTTTTCTGTGCGCTTGAAGGCGGCGAATGCAGTCTTGCAGCCCCCTTTGAATATATGGAGAAGCAGAAGTCTCGTTCGAGTCGTGTTCGCAGAGATCTCATGGGAAACACTGCGTTGGTATCGATCCAAGGGATGTAACTTTATTTGACAATTGCGTGTAATAAACGATTCATAGCTATCCTAAACCGGCAGTGTGTTGTACAAAATTGCATTCACGCCTTTTTTATACGTCTACAAATTGATTCAGCCAGTTCGAGTCCCGCACCTTTATCACTACATTATACCCATTTCTTCTAGCGATAGATGTAAAAGGTATGTGTGAACCCGATCCAGAAACCTTTCTATACTAGCTACTCATTACGACCGACACATCCCATCTTGAAGTTTTGATCGTGATGTGTCGCAACAGCCAGTCGTGATTGGCCACAATTCCTGCCCAACAACCGCCGCGCACAGCAAACGGTCGTCTTCTGAAAGGTCGGTCCAAGCAATTCGCACTCGCTCTTGTTGCTGTTGCCCTGCGAGCGCGACAAGCGAGTGAGATCCAACCTTCCGCTGTGCTGTGCGTGGCGCCCACCATCACTCCACTCCGTCACTTGCCTGCCGTCTGCTGCGCTCAGCACCTCCGCACTACGTACGATAGCGACCATGGGACGTCACCTGCCTATGCTCGCGCTCGTAGCGCTGTGTGTGGCGCTCGTGAGCGTCGCACACGCCGACAACCAAGCGGCATCCGTTCAACTGCTGCGTCACGAGCCCAACGATGTCGCCGCCGCGCTTGAACCTATCGCGTCGCCACTCCTCATTGACCCAGCAGAGGCGCCACTGGTCGACGAGGCGGACTTCACGGCGAACGCCGCGGCGTTTGCGCGCCATGAGGCCCTGGGCATGACCCTCGCGGGGCTCGCGATCTTCGTCGCTGCCGGCGGCGGCACGGGCGGCGGCGGCATCCTGGACCCGATCTACATTCTCATCATGAAACTCGACGCCAAGGTCGCGATCCCGCTCTCGAGCATCACGATCGTCGGCGGGGCGGTCGCGAACCTACTGATCAATGTGCGCCGCACGCGCAAGAACTCGACCAAACCGTTGATCGACTGGGACTTCATCCTTGTCATGCAGCCCATGCTGTTAAGTACGTTTTTTGTGTCTACGTGTTGCTCTGTCGTTATGCATTGGACACTTTGGATTGCGAGCTAATAACTCGGTGGTGTACGTATGTATGCAGTGGGTGCAAGTATCGGCACGTTCATCAACAGCATCGCGCCGACATGGTTGCTCTGCATCCTGCTCGTGATCGTACTTACCGCCACGGGCATCCGCACACTGCAGAAGGCGATCACTGCGGGCCGACAGGAGTGGTGGTTCCCTCACAGTATCAGCAGAAGCTCTGAGCGCACGACGCTCGTGGGCGCAACCAGCAGCTATCAAGGCGGCAGTGGTACAACCGGTTACGCGAATGGCACTGGCGCACGTCCAAGCTCCTGGAAGCCACCAGCAGCGCGAGCACCATCAAGTACCGGGACTCATGCAGCAACCCATGAGGCTAAAATGGAAATCCCGTGGCGCAAGCTCGGCATGCTCTTTGCGCTCTTCGCGGGTTTTGTGGGTCTCAGTCTGCTACAGCTCGTGGTGCCGCAGACCTCGTTCCTGTTCTTCATCGTCGCGTTCTTGCCAACGATTTTGCTCATTGTGTTCTCGCGATACGCGATGCGCAATGTGCTTGAGACCTTCCGCAAGCAGCAGAACCCGTACTATCTGCTCACTCCGGGCGAGATTCAGTGGACACCGCACTCGATTCGCTACTTCCCGATATTATCAATCGCCGCGGGCATGATCTCGGGCATGTTTGGCATCGGCGGTGGAATTATTAATGCACCGCTCATGCTCGAGATCGGCATCGATCCGTCCGCGGCCTCAGCCATGACAGCGACGACCGTGCTCTTCTCGAGTGCAAGTACGTGTGCTTATTTTGCTGCGAGTGTACTTATGGATATTATTTTCGAACTCTGTCGGACCAATTTCGATCACTGACTGTGTGAAATTGTGTGTGGTGTGCCTAATAGTGTCGTCGTTCAACTACACGCTGCTGGGCTCGCTCAACTTTGGCTACGCGGCCGTGATGTTCCCCATCGGCTTCGTCATGACGTTTATCGGCCACGTGTGTCTGTTGCGAATCGTGCAGCGGTACAAGTGTCCGTCACTCATCGTCTTCTCGATCGCGATCATTGTGCTAGTGAGCGCGGTCGCCATGAGCATTGAGAGCATCAAGGAGCTCGTGAACGCTTAGCTCACACAGTCTTCCAACGAGTGGCGGGACAGACCTCACCCATGTCATCATTTAAAGCGAGTACATTTGGTCCGTGTTGTGTTTATCAGTCTGTCTAACTGCATCGAGCTTCTCGTTGACTCCACCTTCGATAGCGGGTCCGATCGGCCTCGGCACTGGTTGCTTCTGGTTCGAGAATTCTGGCTGCGTTCTGGGCATAAGTGCGATAGCGCCGTCGTCCACCAAGCTGCCGCGCAAAAAAATGCACGACTCGAAGCGTTTCAAGAGCGCTGGAAACGCTGGCAGAGAATGCAGCGAGGATGCAAAGTGCAACTGTGACGATCCATGGCTGGAGCTTGAGGTTTTTGTGGCTTGTAGCTTGTGACTTGAGGCTTTGGATGACTTAAAAGTGAGCAGTGTGAAGAAATTTCTTGATTGTTTGTACTTCTTCCAAAACACTCAGCCAAGGAGTAACACTGGAGACTGGTGGGATTGGTTCACTGGAGGCGGCGGGCGGCCTAGTCACCGCACAGAATATCAAGCCATCCCACCCGAAGAGGACACAGCCGTTGGCTTATAAGCAAATCACCAAAGAAGGGGCCGGATTTATATCTAGCTGCAGAAGTCTCCGAAGCAATCAAAGGCCAACCATTTTGCTCAAACCAGTGCTTTCCTCTTGAGCGCCTCAAGTTCCTGGCCACGTGAGCGCAAATAGTTTGGTTGCTTGAGCTGAAAATGGGTGTGCAGTCAAATCTCTTTGATGGACACTATGGTATGCATGACCCCTTCAATAATTGACTCGGCTGGTGAAGATGGCGTCTCAGAGCGCATGCATGCTATTTGAAAGTGTATTCAGTAGCTCCATCCACCTTCAGTGTGTGGCTCACTCGTACAAAAACTGGTTTTGGGCTTCTTTACTTGGTTAAAATTGCGTCTTGCACAATTGATGCCTTAGGAGCATGTGATCGAGTGGAGTCTCTGCTCGCGATCGATTTTCTCCAGCTCGTCAGTGTCTGACACTTGGGTCGTACGATCTGTGGACTCCAACTCTTCCATGTCCGGCACTTTCCGCCGAAAGTCGAGCGGAAAGCTATCACCTCCACAACGATTTCGAACTCCTCAGGAGGGACCAGGACGCGAGCCGCGTGTATGCATTCGCTGAGGGCGACCGCAACGTAGGCCAGCGGCGTCCACTTCGCTCCGCGTACTCGAATCACTAATGTTGACATCGAGTGCGCGAAAGATTGACGGCGATCGTGGTGATCCCCACAAATTTCCTTCAGATGGAGAACGCTTTCCCGTCTGGAGGCTTTTGGAGGTCTGTGAGTAATCGCCCTCACACTGCCAGGCGAAAGAGCAAGAGCTTCGGTCGTGTGCTTCTTCTTTCTTTCTATTGAATCAAGAAAACAGAGAAAGGAGAAGACGCTGCTGTTCTCATCAAAGAGTTCAAATTGATCGGTTGAGCTGCAAAGTGGGCTCGTTTTATCGATTTCAGGTAAAACTTGGGAGATTCATGCTCAAGTTGTCCTAACATCCGCAGAATGAGCAATCGACACACAATGGCGAAGCAACATGCAATAGTTTTTGATGATAGCGTACTGCAACAGACTCCTGGTGACCTCGGGTTATGTTGCTACCGAATGTCTTTTCCTTTAGCGAAACCACTGTTGATTTTTTCACGCAACAGGAGCTTACTTCGCTTATTCGTCGGACTCGTCGTCGAAGTCGTCGTCGTCTTCGTCCTCCACCATTTCTGCAAACTGGTGGATCACGTAGTTGAACTCGCTGTCAAAGGGCAGCATCATGTCGTCAACTGAGTAGGTCGCGTGCTGCATCGAGTAGCATGTGAGGTCGTCGTAGAGCCTGGAGCCGAGCGCCGTGCCGTTCATGGCTCTGGCGAAGACTTTGTCGAGGCTCGCCCTGTTCGATTTATCACACAGCTCGTCGGTGTAGATCGTGCCATTCGCGAGCTTGTAAACCGAGTCAAAGCCGTCTTCCTGGTTCCCCCACGTGCAGGCGTAATTGAGCTCTTTGACCCATTTCTGTTCCGTAACGGACTCGCAGGCTTGCATTTTGCCGTCCTCTGGGGTGGCCCATGCCTTTGTGAGCTTCGAGCTGGAGGAGGGAAAGTGACCCCTAGTCAGTCTGGCGATGATCGCGGCGCTGTCGCCATCAGTGGTGGCTCTTGACAGCCTCGACCTCAGTGACTGTGACGCTGTCGCTGTCCATGTTGAGGTGCAGGCGTAGGTTGATGGTCTTCGCTTCAGAGATCCTGGCGCTGGCGGCGAACGCGGTGAAGAGCCAGAATGCGGTGGTGGTGACGAGCTTCATGGTAGGCTTTCTTGATTTCTAGGGGTTTCTATTGGGAGGGTAGTGAGACTTGAGGCCTTGGAGGCGAAGTGGAAAGTGAGCCGAAAGATCGCCAATACCAGTGCGAATCAAAACCGACTACTCAGTTCAGCCTGATTTTTCGGCAAGTGAATTCGCAACTGACCGTGACCATCCCCATCCCGTCAGAGTATCTTCTGCATCATAAAGCCTGGATTTTCGCTCAAGAGACTGCTTCCTCTCGTTGAGACCACGAGAATGGTGTAAAATAGTCGTAGGGTAAAAAGAAAGAGTCCCAATGCTGTCGCCCTCTGTAACCATAAAAATCAATTTGTCACTTCGAAGTTGCAACAGTTGATGCTCGTCGAGCAGCTTCAACTTGGACTGGGGCACCTCCTCGACTGTTAGCGATGACACACTGTGATCTCAACCAAAATGCTACAAGTATTAACACAACTGCCTCCGAGAACTACGGACATGTCCCCTGGCGTGTTCGCAATGTGTGTGTGCTCGTTTTAAGCAAACACAACGGTGGCCTTAGCACTTGTAAATGATCATAATTCTTCTTTCCAGGTAATCAACTCATACTGCTGCTATAGCAAAATTGACCTGTGTTGCTCCGCAGCTACATCCACAAGGGGCTCCCAAGCTCACTCCCCCCAGCAGGTTCGCGAACTGATACAAGACGTACTCAAGCTCGCTGCCAAACTTCGGGTAGCCTTTATCCGCGTACGTCGCGTGCTGCTGCGAATAGCACTTGACGTTGTACTTCATCGTCTCCCCGGACGTGAGGTACGCGCCGTTCATGGCCTGGAAAATACCTTGTTGAGCGCTGCATTGTCCTCATTGTCGCAGAGCTCGTTTATGAAGAGGGTGCCGTTCGTGAGCTTGAAGATGGACTTGAATCCGCCCTTCTGGTTACCCGAGCACGGGTAGTTGAATTGGGCAACCCGCTTTTGCTCCGTCGCAGATTTGCACGTGCCGAGCTTGCGGTTGTTTGGCATGGTAACCACCTTGTGAAGCTGCGTACTGAGCGTGAACCTGCCTTTGCTCAGAAGGCCGAGAGCCAAATAAACTTTGTCGTTGAACGCGTCGACATTGTTAGTCTTGAGAACGGTGACACTGTCGTCGTTCACGTTCACGCGCGAGTGCAGGTTAATGGTTTTCCCGTTGTTGCTGGTGGTGTAGACGCAGGCAGCGAGGAGGCAGAGCGCGATCGCGGCGAGCCTCATGGTGGGCTCGCTTGGGTCGTGAGGCTTGACTGAAGGAAGTCTCGCGGTCTTGGAGGCGAACTAGAAAGTGGGTAAGTGAACCAGTTGTTGCGTGCTGAGGGTGATGGTCATTTAGTTGTTGGAGGCTGAGACTCTTGACCTAAGTTGTTTTGCAGCGCAAAAACAAGCAGTGCAGATTGGTTATTGTATGAAACTCATGCATGTATGTGCCATAAGCTTTATCACTTGTCATGTTAAGCGAATGCGACTTTGGAATGGATTGGCTTGCTGAAACGGCCCAGTACAAGCTCGGGAGCCTCGGCTCGCCACTGTCTTTCTTACAGCTTCCCTCCAGGAAGTTGGAGACGGGCTGGATCAATCGACTACTGAAGTAAATACTACATGCATTGCGAGTTCTGGGTACACGCTGGGAATAGAGACTATGAGCTACAGACGAAAGCTCGGAAGATCGACTCCAGGACCAACAGGCCAAGCCTGAGCTGTCTTTGATTTTCATGCCTTGACCAAGGTGCGCCTGGGTGGATGTATTCGAGTAGCTTGTGTGTACTTTGAAGAACAAAAGTTGATATATCGTAGCGACTGCTGTAGCCTGAACCTGAGAAAGTTTGTCAAGTCACTGTGAACAGCAATGATGATATGATGAAGTAGCGATCCACCCACCTGATCCTCAGCTAGGGCATGAAAACCGTAGGTGTTTGCAGTACGAGTTTCAGTGGTTAAAAGGGCATTGCTGCGAAAAGTACTTGATCAAGGCGGTACCTCGTTATATGAATCATGTCCTGCGACTGCAAGCTCGATTTGTGGTGCTAACACAAGTAATCTTCAGTGCGGCGCGAGCTTAATCCTCCGACTCGTTGTTGTCGTCGTCATCCTCCAGCAGATCCGCGAACTGTTCCGCGACGTACTCGAACTCGCTCTCGTACTCCGAGTGGTCCTTGGCCACGTACTTTGCGTGCTGCTGTGAGAAGCACATGATGTTGTACTCCTTGGCCTCCTCGTTCGTAAGGTATGTGCCGTTCATAGCCTCGGCGAAGACCTTGTCAAGCGCCGTTCTGTCGTTGCTGTCGCACTCAGTATTGGTGTAGTACGTGCCGTTCGTGAGCTTGTAGACGAACCCGTAGCCGTATTCCTCGTCCCCCCACGAGCAGGCGTAGTTGAGGTCTTTGACCCACGGCTGGATATCCACGGACTCGCAGATGTTAAACTCGTCGTCGTCGTCGTTTTCGGCCGCCTTGTGGAGCTTCGTGCTGGAAGCGAACTTGCCTTTGCTCAGGCGGGCGATAGTCTCACGGTTGCGGACCGCGTCGATAATCTCGGAGAGGTCAACGCTCTTCACTTCGTCAACGCTCTTCACTTCGTCAACGCTCTTCACTTCGTCGACGGAGACGCGGCCGTGGTCCACGTTCACGCGCAGATTGATCGTCTTGGCCTCACTGCTGGCGGCTGCGGCGAGCGCAGCGAGGAGGCAGAGTGCGGTGGCGGCGGTCTTCATGGTAGGTTGTTGGTGGGCTTTGCTGGGAGCTTAAGGCCTTGAAGGTGAATTGGAAAGTGAGATGAGAAAGAAGGGGATTACTCGATCGCGTGTTGTGTTTTGAGGGCGTGCGCACCCTTGGAAACCAGTGACCAACCAACAGCAGTAGCCCGCTTGGAGAGCAACATGGTCAACTGGACATGGATGTTGCTGTTGTGGATGAACCTGATTTTTTTGTGTGGATGGGTGAATAAGCAGCTACTGATATGAAGGGCTTTGCAGCTGATCACTTCGAGTGACTTCGCGTTGTTACCTATGCACGTGCAGCCGCCGTCAAGTGTCAGCTATCTCAGCTTGAAATGGAAGTGCCACTTTGATTGGTGTGTCCGAATGAGTTGCATCGTGGGTGCATATCAGTCAAAAAATCCACCCAGGCAAAATTTTGATTTGAGAGTCGTGACGTACAATAACCTTTCATAATATATACATATCATTTTTGCTTGTCCTGTCATCTTGATTTTTGTGTGCTCAGTATTTTATATCCTCTTTATTAGAGTATATAGCATGTATGTTATAACGGGGCGTATTACTGCTGGCTTAGCTCTTGTTAGTAGAAATCAACTCTGACATTGATATCTCGCTAATTGCGGTGTAGTATATGTACAGTGCGCGCCATAGTCATAAGTCCGTCACTTTATTTTCTAAAGTGGTGGATTTTCCCCGTTTTTGGCTTGCGGAGCTGCCTTTTGGATGGTATTTGAGCGCAATAAGGCAGCTCCGCAAGCCAAAAATTCGGGGGAAAAATCCACCTTTCAAAAATAAAGTGACGGACTTATGACTATGGCGCGCACTGTATATTTGACAGCAAATATACCCTAAAATTTATGTCAAAGGCAACCCCAATGTACATACGGTACTACTAAGACCTTTCAAAAATGATAGCACCGCTTTTGACATGCATTTCGTAAAAACAGAGGCGAGCACTGGTGTGATCCACACTAAAAAATTGAAATGTGTTTTTGAAGCAACGACCAAAACAGTAATTTATACCAGCATTTGTCGATGTTCATTTAATCGCATGGTACTTTCACAGTGTTTTCGTGGGCACGTAGATAAGTTTCGCGCAAGGCGAGCTGACTGCAGTGTGATATACGAGGGATGTAATTGCTCATCTCCAGCTTGAAATCGTAGTCGTACGACTGTCGTCTGTATTTCTTCTCCTGTCTTCCTCCACCAGAGACACAGCGCCGGCTGGTGAGTTTCTCCATTTTTGCTGACTAAATTGCGATAACGAGCAGATTGTGTGTTAAATGGCCACAGTTTGGTCCTATTTTCGGCTCGTTGCCCTTGTTTCAATGTGGTGCGTCCTATTTACAACTACACGTAATTGCGTGTGTGTGTTGAAACTGCTCCAAATAAAGGGCGCCGCCTTTGACATGCATTTTAGGGTAATCTAGTGGTATCGACGTCCGAGAAATAAAAGAAGGGAAATCCAGCAGCACTCGTATCCTTCGTCGTTAGTGGCCTCAATGACCATGGCAGTTGATTGTCGCCGACGCAGTGTGGAGTAAGACGAGTGGCTCGCTGACCCTTCAGCTGCATCTGTACAATAGGAAGATTAGCATGCTGTATACTATATGTATAGTGAGTGATACACCCAGGTGCAAACGTTGGGTTTCCAAACATGACTCTGTTAGCATCATGATGAACCCGAAAATCGCAATCTTCGGTACAGTGTACTCTACAACCAGATGAAGGTGTGAGAATGTGGTCGGGGACTTGGGCTGGCATGTTGCGTGTCTACGAGCCCCACATCGGTTGGGGACTTCAATTGATCCATGCGTGTGCGCTGGGCAAGTTGATCATCTTGTTCAATGGTGTTGATTGTGGAGTTCCAGTCTAATGATCTCAATTACCATGGACACAAGTGGATCTTGTCTCAACCACGTCGTCAACATTCGACCTCGTACAGTCGTCACCCACATGAACAAGGGTAAGAGTAAGCCGGTCAAGTCAAGGACGACGATACTGACGACGGCAATGAGCTCAGCAGCTGCAAGTCCGTCGATATCCAGCCGTGGGTCGGCCAGCTCCTTCAAGCATTAATCGATGCAGCACGCCCAACTTGACGTGAGCTACGAGAGCTGTGAACAAAGGTTGACCTCATAGGTGACAGTATCACTGTAACTCAGTATTGACCAGCTGACCAATTTGAAAAAATCTAGCATCTATTGGAATCTCATCGTAAATATGAACTACGAGGAAGGCATCGACATAAGATGGCAAGCGCTTGGCATCTGTGAAATAACTTGGTGTTGAGATATAGGACTAAGCACCCCACGCTTCACGGACCATTGGGGGTCCAACTAGACTCGACTTCGTCGCTCACAAAGTCTGGCACCTTCGTCGAGTCGAAGTCGACCCCAGCGGAGTCTGGAACCTCGCTTGAGTCAAGTTCTTCGCCCACGAAGCTCGGCACCCTGGTCGCTTCGCGCTCGAGCAGCCGCGTCACATCCCCATGTTCGGTCCTCGTGCCTGAGCGACCTGCATCCGCCAGATTATCGCGCAAGTGCTCAACTTGGAAGTCTTTGGCGGCGCTTAAGTACCCAGTTCTCATTGTTCAATCCACTTCCAGACAAAAGCAAGAGATCCCAACCCGTTCGCCATGACGATCACAAGCACCATCACTGCCGCAATCTCCGTGCTGCTTGCACTCATCGTCCACATTGAAGCGTCGAGTGCGCGCAGACAACCTCCAAGCGCCAGCACACGCACCTTGCGTGGCCATGTAGCTGATGGGAACGAAGTCGTCAACATAGAGCTGCTTTCCCCTTTATTCGATCCTCAAACCGAGCAATCTGAGCCACACGCTCGAGTTGCCTCCAACAGAGTATAGTACGCACACAAATTTAGATGGAGAAGACGAAGATGAGCTCGGAATTTGCGCTTGTGAGATGAACGACTCTCGGCTAATGTGAGCGATCTACAGTAGATCATTGTAGTGGAGGAGATACTCAAAATCGAACCTCTTTTTGAAATCACCACCAATACTCTCAACAGCGAGCGTAACGATGGGAAGCAGCAGCACCTGCGAACGGTAGACGAAAGCGTTCAAGTATTAGATTTGCTCAATGAGCTGAGTGCAGAGACTAAAAATACTCCACCAGTTGACACCGATGGATTCGAGAACGCACTACACATTTATTCTGTCCTTGATTCCAGGAGAACGAGCAGACGGTAGTAAACCCTCGAGGATGCCTTCTACATGTACGTACGAGTGCAACGCAAGACGTAGACTAAGACCCTAACACAAAGCCACTGTGTTACATAGGCTCATTGATGGATCTGGTCGCGTGTGCTTGACTCGCTTTCATCTAAGCACTTCGCAATATACCGTGAAAGTAGCTACAGTAGTTCATTGTGATGTGCTCACGCAATGGAGAATTCTGAAAGCTGAATGACGGTAGGCAGGGAGCTTAATGGCTACACTTTGAACCTCGGGCTGCGCTTTAGTACTCGTCTTAGTCGATGTCACTGACGTCATTGACAAAGCTTACGTTGTTTTTCGACCGGAGGGGTGACCACAAGCGCGCCAATAAGGCCGAGAGCGGCCGCGGCGACCTTCATGAAGGTTCTGAAGCGACCCAACGCTCTGATCGGTGGCAACAATTGTCCTTCTCAGATGGACAATCCGTCAGCAATGATGCCAAATTGAGGTGTCTTGGCTGTTTATGCGATTGGACACAATTTTGAAACAAACGCAGCCCTTGCTTGACAAGCGGCAAGCCTCTCTGGCGCTACTATATGCGTGTACTTCAAGGTACTTTGATCCAAAGTCATCTGCGCACACAGATTTTGCCCACTCTCTCTTTCCGTTTACTGCAAAGTGTGCGAATGGTAGTGGGGGCATGTGTGCTTGAATACCCAACGCATGTGTGCGCGGATTGCTACAATCACTCAGCTTCGTTCTCCGCGCTATTCTCTTGAGCTGATAGAGAAGAGGATAGCGAACTTCCAACTGTTATCTCCCAATACCCACGTCATGTGCACACACTCATAGAAACAGGATTTATTTGTTACGCTCTTGAAGCACTCAAGGCGAATAGCGTGAACACAAAGCGTCACGACAGGACTCGATCGCTCCTGCCTCATTCTTCATTTGACCCTCTACCACGAACATCATTTCAGCACCTAAGACACAGCAATGAAGATCGCCACTGCCATCGCCGTGCTGATCGCGCTCGCCATCAACACGAGCGCGTCAGCTGCTCTCGACCAAGCGCGCCCCGACAGACACTTGCGCGTGTACTCAGGCTCGCCACGCGGATTCAGCGCGGACGCCGAAGCCTTCGTCGAAGCCGCTGAGGAGGTGGAGAGTACAGTCTGGCCAACCGAGCCAGACGAGGTGGAGAGTACCCGCATTCCGGATGAACCAGAGTCGGTGAGCGATGTGGAGAGTACCCGTATTCCGGATGAGCCGGAAGCTGCGGCTGTGCCGGAGAAGACGGTGTGGCCAAAGGAGAACGAGCGCTGATGCGGTTGCCTGTAGAGTCTGCCCGGCGCACGATGGCATCGCCAATTTCTCTGCGGTCATGGAAGCCATGTGACCCGACTCGACATAGTTTCGCAAACCGCTTGTCATCGCTTGCGCTTTGAGTAATACACACGCTGTCCAGCGTTCTTGTATTTCTTCAATTGAGTTCTTTGTACAGTGATATGTATGCAAAAGTGTGAATGGACAAAAGCAAGGCTCTCCCTGCTACGAAGGGTCCATCTGGGAATGACAAGCAACGAGCTGTTTGCGTCGTATGTCGGGTGCAACATCGATAACACTGTAACATTATTTATGGTACTGTAGAAACTGCTCATGTTTATATGCAAGTTGAGTTTGCAAAACTATGCAGATAATGGAAAATAATCTCAGTCTTACTATTAACAAATCTACATCGCCTTGTGTACGCTCCACCTCCGCACGCAAATTTTAGACAAACCGTCAAGTTTGAATTTTCTATGTGCTCAGACTGCCAATGTCTAATTTGCCGCAAACCATCGTGCAGCCTCTTGAGGCTCAAATTAGATACTAGCCACGCACACACCCTTCGGAATTCCAATCACGCCAACTTCGTCGCTGTGTGTGAAAGCGTCAAAGTGAGGGGCTTTCGAGAACCTGGAAGGAAACCAAGCAAGGAAAGCTCCAATTGCTGCAGCAAAGCTCGAGAGCTTCTCGCGCAGTACGAATGGCGGACATGCAGCAGAGCAGTCGCGAGAATGGCGCCTACAGCACCAGCAGCGGCAAGCGCAAGCAGCCGGTGGTCGGCAATGATGCGTCGTCATCGACGCCAGCGCTGCTCAAGAAGATGAAGATGGAGAGCGACGCGCCGCCCGAGGTGCGTTTGTTTTGTGTGCATGGCTCGTCGCTTGGATATGACACTGTTGCGTGTGTGGATGTGTAGATTCACTGTATGTGTGTGTTGTGTATGTTCTTCTGTGATGCAGGCCAACCCGAACACGATGGAGGCCGTGAAGGAGAAAAACCGCGCGATGGAGCTCGAGCTGCGCGAGAAGAACCGCCGCATCGCCTACTTGATCGCGAAATGCGAGGCGCTCTATCGCGGCCGCGCGGTCGCCGACACGTCCTTCCGCTGTGTGCGGCGGCAGTGGCTGCAGCTGCATGATGACCTCGCGTCCGCGCTTCATGCCGTGTCCTGCAGCGGAGAGGGTGACACTAATAACGTTAATGAGGACGACGAGTGGCGTGACGTAGTGGACGCCGTCGAGTGCTTTGGCTTATTACGCACGCAGCCAGCAGATTTACAGATCTTCCTGCCCGAGTGGTTCCTGGCGATCAGCAAGATCGACGCCGAGCAACAGGATGAGGAGGCCGCGGCCGCTGAGCACTCGAATGGCGGCGATGCGAATGGCGACAGAAATGCAACAGACGAAGATCGCAATAACAGCGAGCGTAGTGCCGTAGAATTCATCGCGAAGGAAGATCTCGCAGACATGGAACAGCAGCTGCACGAGCAGCTCACGAGCAAGCACGACGACACGAAGCAGCTGCTGCAAGAGGTCTTGGGGGCTGTGGCGAAGCAGCAACCGGCGGCGGCGAGCATCGAGTTTAAGAAGATCGTTCAGGAGAAGCGTGCTGCTGTCGCGCAGGCGCTGGCGCTCAAGGACCAGGTGCAGACGGTATGTTCATTTTTCTTCTTCTGCCAGGCAATTTGTATAGGGATTGTATCTGTGCGAGGATTTCTTCTGACCTGTTTTATTTATTGTGTGCTGGTTGTATCCAACCATTTTCTCTCTTATTTTTGCAGTACCAAGCGCGCATTCAGGAATTAGAGCGAGACGTGCAGATGAAGGAGGTCGAGCGGCATCGTGCGTGTCGGGATTTCGATCGTCTGAGCAAATTCGTTGATCGCAACGAGTCGCTCGTGGATCCTGCTGAAATTATTCAAGCTGCAGTACCAGCAGCATCGGCATCTTCAGCGAATGGGAGTGAAGTGAAAACAGAGGACGAAGAAGATATGAATCCCGAAACAAAGCAGACGATGGCGTCCTTGCGAGAAGCGGCGGCGGCCGCGGCCGATGAGTTGACGCAGAAGGACAAAACGATCGGGGTGCTGACCGACAACCACGTCATTTTAACCAAGAAGCTGTATCAAGAGCGCGCGATCTCCGCTGACTTGAAGAAGGAGGTTGAGAAGTTTCGCGCAATGGAGACAGCGGTACATGATACTTTTGTTGACAATGTGGTTCTTGACGTGGAAGTCGTCATTGATTGTTGTTGTTGTTGGAACTGGTTTTGTGCAGTGGAAAAAAGAGGAGGCGAGCCTGAAACAGGACTACGAGGAGAAGCTCGAGCATTTGCGTGACGAAAAGAACAGCATCAGCGAAGAGTTCAGCAAGATCCGCCACAAGGCCAAGGTACGATTCACAACGGAGTTCTAGCCACTGTTTTTTGCATTGGATGAGCTAATTGAATGTCTAATATCGTATGTACACTTCTGTTGTGTTTGTGAATGACAGGATATCGACACACACGTGAACGAAAAGTGGAAGAAGAAAATGGCGCGCCTGCAAGCGGACATGACGAAGGTGAAGACCCAAATGGACGAGCTGAATCTGAAAAACGTCGCGTTCCGGGAGAAATTGTCGAACGCGTCGGCGCAGCGACAGGAGGTTCGTGGAGATGCGCTCGATTGACTTCTGTGGCGCGGGCTGTTGGTTGTGTGTTTGCTAACACCGTGCGTGACTCTGTTGCCTATGCAGCTGCATGAGCTAAAATCCACGCACGCAGTGCTCGTAAGTGAAAACGCGACTCTGAAGGTCCAGGTCGAGCGAGAGCGTCAGCAGAACGAGCGATCTGCGTCGTTGTTAGAGTCGCAGGAGGTTGTGGCGCTCAGTCAGAAGGTGCGCGTGCTGGCAATTCTCCTGGAGATTGTATTTGGCTTGACTGACAACTTGTTATTTTACGCACTCTTTGGCTTTACTGACGTCCTTACAGGTTGAGCTACTTGAGAAGGCCAAGAAAGAACTCCAGGAGTCCTTTGACGCATTAAAACAGAGTGCGAGCGCAGACGGGAAGCTCGCCAGTCTCATCAACCGCCAGTCGGAACTGGACGCGAAATACGAACAGGAGCTACTAGAGCACGCTGCAACCAAGATGGCAGTAGAGAAGCTGCGGCTCGAGATCGAGGCACTACAGGCCACGGAGGCCGCGTCTCGTGAGGAGAACGATGCATTAATATCAGAGATCGACACGATCTCGAAGGAAATAGAGAGTTTGCGCCAAGCCCGCAAGAAACTCACGCAGCAAGTGGAGGAGAAGCGCAATTCGAACAAGAAGCTGCATTCGCAGCTGTCGAAAGAGGAGCAGGCGAAGGCGCAGTGCTTTGAAGAGCTCGCGGCGGCGCGGCTGCAGGCTTCTTCGCTGGGGACGGTTCACAAGCAGCAGAAGGCGTTCATCGAGTCGATCAAGGTGCGAATGCTCTTTGGCTAGCGTCCAAGTTATGACACGAACCTCGTGCGCTAACTTGAGTTAATTTGGCTCTGCAGGAATTGCTCCATGCCAAGGAGAAAGAGCTGGAGACGCTGAAGGAGTTTGTGAAGAACCTCGAGAGCGAGAAGGAGGCCGTGGATGCTGAGAAGCGCAAGGTTGTGCGCGAAGCTGAGGTGACGAAGCAGATTTACACGGCATCGATCGCAGAGACGTCGCAGCGCAAGCAGCAGCTGCTGCAAGAGCAGAGAAAGCCGTGCGAGAAGTGCGAAGTGTACAAGAAGAAGGAGGAGAAGTACGAAAAATTGCTGCTGCAACAACAGCAACACAACAGCAACAAAGCGGCTCCCGCAACCGGAGAACTGAACGACCTCGAGCGCTTTGAGCTCAAGGAGCTGCAGAAGCTCGTGAACTGCTCGGTGTGCCAGGACCAGCGCAAGAACGTGCTTATCGGCAAGTGCTTCCACATGTTCTGCCGCGACTGCGTGGATAGCAACCTCAAGTCACGGAATCGCAAGTGCCCCACGTGCAAGAAGATGTTTGGCCAGGACGATGTCAAGGCCGTCTGGTTCACATAGAGCGAGCGAGCAGGTGAGACAGAAAGAGAGCGGAGGTTGAAAAGTGCATATGGTGTGGTGTACGAAATGTGTGGAAGAAGGCAAGGAAGCAGGGGAAGCTTCGGACGGAACAAAGCAAGCAAAGCGTGGCGCTAATCACAAGCAAACAATAGTCAACCGATAGTTTCAAGTCGAGGGTGTGCACTCTTCGAGTCGCTGCTGGCTTGCTCGAGCTGACTGAGATTGATGGCCTCTTGCCGACAACCCTCGAAGTGTCGGCACGAAGTCGTCGTCGTCGTTGTTGTCGCTGTCAAAGCTATGCTGTATTCGCAAGGAAAGACTTCAAAAGGTTTTGCATAAATGATCCTTTCATACTTTAATGTCCAAGCAGGTTGATAAGAAAATTTGTTCGCATATAAACCACATTTTTAGCGGAGCCGCACGGACGCATTCTACTCGAATCTTTTGGTTTGTATGTGATATTCGAAACCCACGCGCGGAAATGAGAGCTGTAAAGTCAAAGTGGAACGGAACTGGTTGTGATTCGATCACATTTAAGTACGAGGTTATGAGTAGTGTGCAACACAGATTATTATTTTTGTTTGGATCATGTAAAAGAGGTTGGGCTCCCACACAGCCTTGTATTTTTCATCGCTCAGCCAGCCAAGAGACATCAGCAATTGACATGGCTCCGAAGCGCAAGGCTCAGGGCAAGAACGGCAAGAACGGGAAGGGCGGCGCATCGAAGAAGGCGTCGTCCAAGGACAGCGGCAAGCGCGCACGTAACTCCACCCTAGAGGTGCCCGTTAAGCTCTACACGGCCACGGACCTCATTCTCGTGCTGGGCGATGGCGGTACGCAACGCAACCAACATTTACCATTATGACTGCTTGTCCATTAATGAGCGTTCTGTATGCATACAGACTTTACGTTCTCCAAGGGCCTCGTAAAGCACCGCGGCACGGGTGACGGGCTGCTCGCGACCTCCTTCGACTCGGAGTCGACCGTGCGCAGCAAGTACGCGAACGCACACCAGTGCATCAACGACATCCGGTCGGCCAAGGGCCGCGTGCTGCACGACGTGGACGCGACCAAGCTGGACGAGCTGCCGCTCAAGCTCAAGGACGGTGCGTACGTGCCAAGCTTCTTTAAGTTTATCCTCTTCAACTTCCCGCACAGCGGTCAGCAGCGCGTGCACATCAACCGCGCGCTGCTGCGCGACTTCTTCGAGAGCGCTCGCTCGCGCCTCTTCAAGAACGGCGAGGTGCATGTGACGCTTAAGACCAAGCCGCCGTACAGCAACTGGCTCATCGAGGAGCAAGCGAAAGCCGCGGACTTTGTGCTCAAGGAGCGTCGCAAGTTCAACATTAAGCTCTTTCCCGGGTACAACCACCGCACGACCGACCCGACGGCCAAGACCTTCGAGCCTGACTTGTGTGTCACGTACGTGTTCATCGTGAACCGCTCCAAGGTAAGTTGTTGCCGCTTGTATGCTATTGGTGGTGTCATTTGTATGATGTGACTGACGGAACGACTGGCTACTATGTGACTTTAACAGCACCCATTCGAAGTGATCGCCCAGGCGCAGCGCATGAAGCAGCGCGCGGAGACCTCGTCGGCACCGATTCCGCAGGCGGAGGCGGAGAACACTGCAATCGCCCAGTTGTTGCAAGCTCACGCACGAGCGAAGGCTGAGCAGGCGCACGCTGCAAATTTTGCTCCAGTCACTAGTAGCATCGGCAAAAAGGTCAACATTAGCGCGCCAGTAGTTGGGGAGAGCGAAGACGAGGAAATTAACTCGGAGCCTGAAGCAGCAGCGGTGGTGGTGGAGAAGAAGACGAAGCGCCGGGGGCTCTGGACGCCGCTGCATCGCCGCCCAGTGCTGCTGCGATAGAGGAACGCCTCGAGGGTGCAACATGTGACAGTGTTATGTCAAGGCAAGCTTTAGATAGATTGATAGAGCGAGCTGAAAGTTTTCCCATCAGCTCCGGTTCTGGATGTTGTATTGAATTGGCTGAAAGCGCTCTGACACGCATCGCTATTACAGACAATACTCTTAAATTGATAAACTACTAAAACCACATACCCCTTCGAAAGTGATATTATGTGGACAGCATATTCTCGGCTCACGATTTTTCAAATTCGATTGGCGCGAATCACACGTCAGCCAACTCACACACGAAAGCCCTAACAGCAGTCAATAAGAAATGCCCGCTACGTACGCCCGCCTCATCAACCGCCAGAAGGTAGAGCTTCGTGATCACCGCATCGCACGCCCAGACCTGATGCACAAGCACCTCGCTGAATGGGCTATGATTGCCTTCCAGCTTCCCCGAGCACCGTCGCGCATGACCATCCGCCGCGTGACGAAGGCGTATGACGACGATACTTTCCGCCCAGAACACAAGACAAACCACTCCGTTTGCTGCTCTGAGTTGAAGAAGCGGTACTGCAGTGGATCCGCATCTGCGAGGATCCCGATCGTGACTGGTGCCACAATCCGAGAAAAGACGAGTGCTATTCACGAGCGGATACTCGTTGGAGCGTCACCAGTGGCCACCAAGATCCTAACCCGCTGGCATTTTCCAACGGTTGGCTGTGCCGCTTTCAGAGGCGGAATCGTCTCACATTCAAGCGCATCCACAGAGAGGCGGCGTCAGTCAAGATCGAAAGCGTTGAAGACGGATGTGCTGTACTCTGGGCCGTCAAGAATGGATACGCGCGACACGATATCTACAACATAGATGAAACGGCGTACTTCTACTGTGCCGCACGAGCAAGACGATCGCAGCGAAGTGCTTCTCAGACTGCAAAAGCTAGAAGAAGAGGACTACCGTGGCTGTTGCGTGCAACGCGGATGGCTCCTTCAAGCTGCCGCTGCTCTTCATCGGAGGGAGTCGCCGACCGCGCTGCTTTAGAAGGAGGGGCCCGGCAGAGCTTGGTGTCGAATACGCAAGCTCCGCAAAGAACTGGATGAATAGTGTAACGGGGTACACACGTTGGGTTACACCGCAGTAACCCAACTTCTTGCCGAACACAGTTCGCGCAATCGCTTTACGGCCGAACCAGAAGTTCGAGCCCTTTTCGATTTCCCTACAAGCTGCGTACCTACGACAGCGAGAGCCAGCCTGCAAGGCGGCTTCTCCCATTGGCCATAATTATAGATTATTGTCCAATTGACTGAGTTGAGC
>JAADWP010000348.1:0-26254 GCA_023336215.1 Globisporangium iwayamae
CCAGGGCTTCATCACCAACGACGAGTACGAGCGACGAAAGAGCGCGATCGTCGACGAGCTCACGTTTTCGTTCTCGCAGAGAGACAATGACGACGACGGGGAGAGTGCGTATGGTGATGACATCGAGAGCGATGACGAGGAGGTCGGCGCTAGAACAGTATTGGCGACGATGATACCAGGAGTCTTTACTCGCTTCGGAGTACCAGAACACTGTCTCCTCCATATGGCCGTCGCTCGCGACAAGAGAAGTGACGTTGCTATTTATCATTGGTATATGTGCAAAGCTGAATGACGATACTTCCGAAACAGAAACACGAGCTAGCTGAGCTGCTCAAAATCAGAGCTTCCCATTGGTGCTCACTCGCTCTCTCAGGCGCACCAATGTGAAGCGTGGCTTTCAAGCCCAGTCTGGCGGCGGTCTAGTTTGAATTTGACAAGATCGATCGAAAGAGTACTCTGGAGAGCACCAAGAGGGATTGATATCGTAGCATCTACGCTGGTAAGACGAACGCAAATAATCAACCGTGCGGACGGGCGGCCATCCCGATGGGACATCTTTTGTTCAATACTCACGCAGTAGCGACTCAAACGAACAAGGCAGCGCGACACGTGAAAGCCGACGGGAGCAACGGAAGGAGGGATCGGAGTGGCGACAGAGCTATCACAGGCAGGTGGTGTTGCTGGCGGCTTCGTGTAGTGACGGCCGTGCTGTTGCTCGTTCTGTTGAAGACTGCGAATGAGGGAGGGAGTTCATTCAGCAACTACAGGACGGCTGGATGAACCAACTCGTTTCGAAAACATATCAGGGCCAGTACAGTCGATTTCTTTGGCAAATGTCAACCCCATCATGGAAGTAACCAAATCAGCAGCTAGTGATCTCCATATCCATCGTTCTTGCTCATTCTTGGCGCTCTTCTCTTGATGTTATCCCATCATCTCGCGAACGACCTGTCGATCTGTTGAAGCCCTTTCTTGCGTAAGAAACGGCACTAAGCATTGTGGATATCGGAATTCTACCACCGTCGCTTTGCCCTTGCGGCTGTTGTCTGCTCTTTTCTCGAAGGCGAGCTCGTCGACTCGCTTCAAGCTCCTTTTCTAGTTCACAACGGATGTCTCTTCGCATCTGAAGTCCCAGTGTCTGCAACTTCTGCTGGGAGACCGAGTCATCCTTCGAGCGTCGATACGCCTCGAGCGCCTGGAAGCGGTCGAGTTTCTCGCTCTCCTCGCTCAGTTTTGCCTTTGTCTCGCGCAACCGAGTCTGCAGGGTCTCCATCTCACTCATCAGACTGACTTCCTTGTTCGTAAGCTGTTTGCTGACTCTGAGTGCGTCGTTCAGCTGCTGTTTCTTCTGGTGAAGCGCCTCGGAAGATAACACTATCCTGGAAGAACGTGACTGGGCCATCACGCTTGGGTATCGCACCAATTCACTGCTCTTGATCAGCCGACGGTAGACCGCACGCTTCGCCAGTGCTCGCTGGAGGATCTTGGCATTGTGCTCCATCTTCTGCATCTCTTTCAAGTGACGATATGCCTTCGAACAGTACATAATCTTCTTCTTGGAGAGCTGGGTACGCCAGGCGCGTTGTAGAACAGATGTCGCTCTTCGCTTCCTCTTGCTGACGATGGTGCGAACCCATCGCTGTATTCGAACCACATTGGTGTATTCTGCATCTCGTCGAGCACGAATTATGCCGCGAATGAACCTGGCGAGTACCACCATTGCACGCTCCTGCTGTCTTCGCTGACTGTACTGGCGCCACTGCTTCTGAATGCGAACCGCCGCTCTGAGGCGCACTTTCCTGCGTCTTACGCGCTGCAGTCGTACAAAAGCGGTGATCACGCGCACTGCGTGGTCTCGTTGCGCTCGAATTCTCCGGAGATACCGATTCTTGCGCCAGGTGTACTGGATGTACGTGGCTGCGGCATTCTGGAGCTTGCACTCCATTCGCGAGAGCTCTCGCTCTTCCTTGAGAGCTTTGAGCCGCATGTACTCTTCATATCCGTGCTGGAGCTGCTCCAAGCGGTGCTCCTGACACAGAGAATCAGCACAACAGGACATTTGTGTTCAGTAGACAACTATGGGAAAACACTTCGTCGTCGTGGACAGTGAACAGTGCAGTACCTGCTCCTGGGCTTTCTCGCGGGCTTTCACCTGCCGTCTTCTTGTCGTTTCGACCAGCCGCTTCTGGCGTCCGAGCGAACTGTCGGTGAAGAAGCGATTCTACAATATAAGCTTACGAGTTAGGCGTATGCAGATCGCCAGTAAAGACGCCCACGCCGTCTGACTTGAGACTCACAGCGACGGTGGTGGAGAAAGTGCTCCGTTGCGACTGCACATGCTCCCTGTTGAAGCTCGCCTGGCGATGGATCAGCAGCGACGCTGTGGCATCCAGTCCGCCTCCACTCATGATCGTCAGTCTGTCGCTTTGACTTCCCAGCTCTTGGTCATTTCCGAGTAGATGTGATCATCATGAACTGCCAAACCACCTCACCCTCAAAATAGAGCCAAGGTCGCTAGCTAATCTCGATATGGAGATGGCTCGATAGAACCGTTTCAACCAATACCTCGTACCAAATTTCCATTCTCACAGCTCAGCCCGCAGCTAACCATAGGCGAAATGCTGGTGCAGTCTCCATGGCGGCGCTGAGATCAGATGGACACGTTACTGCCGTTGCTCCTCCCCTGCACCAGCGAAGCAGCAGCGTGGTGGTGGCAGAGCACCGGCGGACCAGTGGGCTGCCGTCGCGTCGCCCCACAAGTGCTCGATCCAGTATTGTGCAGCAAAAGCTCCAGTCCGCGCTCTCGCAGGCAGAGAAGACTGGCAGCGAGCTCGCCGCCGTCGAGTCCCAATCGAGTTTCCGCAGAAAACGCTTCTCGACCACAGAGGAAGAGACGATCTGTGATCGCAGTGTCTACAGATACAGGAGCGAGGCCGCGATCGTGTCGTTCAATGACCCGGCGAACCCGTTTGCATACTCGTCCAATTTTCTGCCAGGGACGCACTTCTACACCTTCCTGGCGTCGAAAGACGCACCGAAGGCGTCACCTCGACACAGTACAGGGCTGGAGAATGGTGCAACTACTGGCGGTGCTGAGACAGGTGGTGACGCTCGTTCGAATGCTGTTTCCGGCGATGGAAGCTCTGGAAAGATGTCCTCGCTCGCCTCAACGCGGAAGAAGACCACGCTGCGCATGTGGATACCTGATACTGTTATGTACGGCGAGACGGGGCGAGCCGTGTGGCTCTCGAGCGACAAGGACGGATTCGTACAGCGCTGCACAGACTTCAGTGATCGCCAGGTGCTCGAGAAGTTCAGCAACCCAATCGCTTCGGACACAGACCGTGCGTTCGTGGTATATAAGGAAGCCGTGGTCTCAAGTCTGAAGCATCCGGCCACACAGAGTTCGTCTTCACCGGCACTGAAGTCGCTCGGGAATCAGATGAGGCTGCTCAGTCCGGGCGAACTCAAGACTCTGCTGAGCCACGTGGCCAACTCGAAGAAATCCTTCGCAGTGCAGCAGTTTGTGAAATGCAACGGCTCCAAGGCGTTCATCGTGCGGTCCGTGCATGAAGCGGGTAAGCCAGCCAGCGCGTGGATGATCAGTAACATCGCCCCTTTCCAGGAAGTAAGCTCCAGCGGGTGTTCTACAGTCGAACAGCAGAGCAGCGGCGTGGAGGTCACTAGCACAACAGCATCCCAGGGACCGACGATCGTATCGCCTCGTGGTCGGCATAACAGCACTTCAACTTCGATGAGCGCGGTAGCAGAGACCTCGACGCCAGCAGAAACAGTAGCAAACTCAGGTTCCGAGTCAATCTCAGCGACAACAGCAGCACCAGCAGCAGCAGTGGTGGTTCCGCTCGTGAATCGCTTGTGTACAAGCGTGCAGGTGGACAAGTCCTGTACATTTGTCAAGCTCAACGAGCGAGGCTGCGCAACCGTCTCGGAGCTCAACCTGCGGGTATGTCGTGCGTTGGCCTCAAAGTGCTTGAATGGATGAGACTCACTCGATTTGTGGCTGCGTGTCTTATATTGTAGCTCGTCAAGTACGTCGAGCAGAAGCTCCACATCCAGCTGCAGACACTGGTCGCAGACTACGTGAAAGACGCCTCTGGACGCTGGTGGCTGCTGCAGGTGAAAGCCTTTCGTGTCAAGCACAAGTCTCATCATCACCACCATCCAGACCGACCGTTCTCATTACCAGTCAAGACGCGCATTCAGTACCTCAGCTACCGGGACTCGAGCGTTCTGGAAGACAACTCTGGTTCGGAAGACGAAGATGTGGAACACAGTGGCAGTCATAATGGCCACTCACTTGCCGCATTAGCGCAGCGCCAGGTGCAGAAGCTCGTGCAGTGCAAGTGCTGCACGGCGTCGTACCCAAAGTCCGAGCTCTCGTTCAAGATGACGCTCAAAATGATCAACGAGACGCTCGTGCGCATTCGCGCGCGCCTCGCACCGGAGAAGAACTATGTGTTCCTGGCCACCGCGCTCTCCTGCGAACCTCCCGATTCTTCATTAGCATACGAGTCCTGGAGCGTATGCAGCTTTTGCTATGCAATCTACGAGCGTGACCAACAGCTCAAGCGCGTCGAAACAAAGTTCTCCGCGATCCTGGGCGTGCCCAACCCGGTCACAGCAGCTGAAGGGCTCAGCAGAGTCAATCAGGATCGTACCTACGCGCTGGATCCAAACTCGATTGGCTCCGTTCTCCCGCCGCAACTCACACTCTGTCGCCTTGTGCTGGTCTTCAACGCGATCTACGACATCCCTAAGGAGCTCTACGACGCCGAGCAGACGCACTTGGATCACATTCCCATCGGCGCGCGGAAGAACAAGACTTTGCGTACGATCGCATCCAAGTTGTACCTGCGGATTACAGCACTGGGACACACTGAGTGCATACCACTCTCTGCTGAGGACATTGAAATCGCGTCTGACAAAGCCCCACGTGGGGCTTCACTCCGGAAATCCAGCAGCATCGCGAGCGACCTCGAGGAGGTGGACGAGGCCACGGACGAGCGGTTCCCAGAGACGAATGCCACCAATGATGACAACTTCCTCCTGTCTTCAGACCAGAAGAACTACTGGCTGCCAATCAACATCATCCGCACGATCCACTTCGTTGCGCCCCGTACGCCGCTGCAGTCCAGACTCAAGGAGACGAGTGGCATCACGTCGCTACTCACTGAGGAGAGCAGCATCCTCGTGCAGTTCATTCGCGCCACTGAGCCTCCACTGCAGGACCCAGCGACGGTCAAGAGGCGCACGAAGAAGCGTCGCGGAGCACTCATCCCCGAGACCGCGAGCGTCTCGGAGATGATCTCGGAGATGCAGCTGCCGCACCACTCGGTGCTCCTAGGCTCGACGAAGATCCGCCTGGCGCAGTTCCGGAGCGCGTACGTGACCAAGCTCGACTTTTACGCCTGCATGGCGCTCTCGGGCGAGATGTTCAACATCAAAGGTAACATCGGTCTCGAGCGGCTGCGGTACATGGACTCCAAGTTCCTCACGTCCCAGTACCGTCTGCGCATGTTCCATGGGGTCTTCATCCCAGACGATTCGTACATGACGACAGACCCGCTGTCGCCCGAGTGGATGGACTCGCTGCGCGTCTCGTTCCACAAACAGTCTCGTGTAGGCGCTTTGCCTGAAGACATGAGTGAAGGCGACGCAGACATAGGACAAAGCCGAGCAAGTTCACAGCGGCTTCGATCCTCAAAGCCTGGAAAGCAGCAGCTCAGTCATTCGAAGTATGAGCACGCCAGTCACACGATGTCTACGACCTCGCTCTCTAATGCTGAGAATGACGAGATGGATGAAGAACTCGAAGAGATGATCGAGCGCGCGAACCTGGACCAGCAACAGGCGCTGGCTCAACCAGTCGCGGCTCAAAGTCAAAATCAGGATCTGCAACATGAGCCGTCAGCACCTGGTGAAATCGCTGACGAAGCTGGCCATGCTTTAACAACCGTGAACACTTACCACCACCACCACCACCACCCACTCTCCATTACAGAGCTGAAGCACGAGCTCCTCCCGTCGACAAAGCTGCCGTCGCGCTTCGACTCGCAGATCTCGATGCTTCTGAAGAAAGCCGTGCTGTCCCCACGCTCGACCTTTGCAGATGTCGCTCTTTCGAGCGCCCGTAGTAATGACAACGACTCTCTGCTTTCAGCAACCTTTGGTTCATCATCATCGCATCACCAGTCTCAGTCACCACTCTCGCCACGTAACGTCCGGCGCCTCTGGTGTCTGCTGGTGCTGCTCAACGAGGCGCACAACCTCCAGTCGCGCGAGCACACGTTCTGCCGCTGGGAGTGCCACTACACGCTCCTGGGGCAAAAGCGCTCGGCTGTCGAGCGCCACATCACGTCGTCCTCGTCCACGCAGGTGCACTTCACGTGCACGCACAAGTTCTTCGTCGCCGGCACAGCTGCCATGATGCAGGTGTTCCTGAAGAGCAACCCGCTGCTGTTGCTCCACTTAAGGAACGACATGTACGCGTCCACACGCGCGCGGTCCAAGGGCGAGTTCACATGTCAGCTCAGCCTCTCCCCTCTACTGCAGACGCCGAACGTAGAGACGACGATCGACATCCACCCGACGAACCCAGAGCACGCGACACTGCTCACGCCCCGCGAGGCTGCTGCGATCGCCAAGGCGGCGCCGTATATGTCCGTCGCAGTTCATCTCTCGCAGTTAGCGCTCGATCCGGAAGATGCCACGGCCACGGGGGACTTCCTGGAGCTCTCGACGACGAAGGAGGGGCTGCAGGTGCTGCGGAAAATCTCTTGAGCGTGCAGCTTGTGAGTCAGGGGGTCAGGCCATGAAAGCACATATTGATTACGAGCACTCATTGTGAGCGGCTACCTAAGACACGCAGGTGATCCGACACACATAGACAGCGACAGCCTAATCTCAAGGCGAGTACCGGTATGCTAAATGTCCGCGGTGGGGGCCGTGGCCTGGTAGTTCGACGAGTTCGAATTCGAGAGCGAGAGGCGGTCGCCAAAGCCGCCATCGGGGATATACTCGTACGCTACAGCGCGATATATAGAGAGCAGCAAAGTGTCAATAGACCAGCCCACACATGAGCACATCACAGAGAGAGAGGGCAATGCAATGCAATGCACACCTGCGTAGGTGTCGATGAAGTCCTCTTTGGACTGCACAACAGTCACGGTGACGCCCAGCTGGATAATAAAAATTACGGTATCGAGCACACACGCGACGATGCTCGCAACCTCACGTTCGCCATTCGCCTGGGCAACCAGTCCCTACGTTTCAGCAGGTAATCAATCAATCAATCAGTACACACAGAGACCCATGCATATCGATCGATACAAGTTCTGAAAGGCAACGTACCCAGTAGAGAGCGCCCTGGAACGTAAGTCCAAGCACTAGCAGCGACGAGCCGACGACGTAGCCAATCTGCGAAAGAGCGTAGCCATTATTCGTAGCCATCCACATGTCAGCATCCACAAAGTGATGTCAGCCATCATAGCACCAACATCAACAGCAGCTGCTACACACACAGACGCACCTCATAGGCTGATGGCGACTTGTTGAGCAACACGACCGTAGAGAAGGCGCAGACGATGAGCACGCCGGCGGTCACGAACGCATCGAAGCCCACAAACGGCGTCTCAAGCAAGAAGAGCGTCGTGAGGAAGAGTGCGCACGAGAGGATCTGTTCATTGAGGCACAGCAGCAGCAATGGCAATAGCAGGGCCGTCAGTCCATGAACCATACATCTATATACATATGCCGACATGATGATGTGTTGATGGACGGACGCACCAGGATCGCCAGCAGCGCGGCGTTCAGCAGCTTCTTCCGTCGCGCGAACGTCACCATCGTCCCCTGCCTTTCTGGATGACGCAGCGTTGAAAAATCGCTTTTGAGAGATTCGCCTGCGCTATTCGGTTATCGGTTTATGCAGCAAAGCCACAAGCAAATTCTTTTGGTGGCTTTGAAAATCGTCTCATATAATCTGATTACCTGCATCATTCAGTGTAAATATTGCATCGATTTTGGAAAGGATATCACTCACCTCCTACCAGATGAGCTCTCTCAGCGTCAGTTTTATTCAATACCTCTACCTATTGATATTTTGAAGAGTTTCATAAATAATTTACCTCTGCTAATGGATGCGTTTGAAGTCATGTTGAAGAACGGCTCGCGAGGTTCTTTTCTGTCGCTTCGTTGTTGTCTGCAAGCTGTGACGCGTGCGCGTTGCCCCCATTTTTTCAGTCCCCATCACCGCCAAAGGATCAAATCACTCTTAAATCAATAGCAAAATAAGATTTGGGATATATCAAGAATACCTTTTCTCTATACTAAAGCTCTTTTCAAGTCGATTCCTGATTCACGATATTCTATACATGACAGCCCTCGATCCTTGCTTGCGTGTCGCTGTCGCTTATTTTTTTAGAGTGGTGTCGCTTGTCGCTCGTTGTTGCGCAAGCAAAAGGGAAACAACTCAAGGGCCTCCACTTCAGCACGCGACCTCTTCACGTCAAAGCGCAACTTGCGAAAGATCCGACACATCCCCAGTCACTCCACGAGCCGCAGCAGCACGCAGCACGCACACATTCACACACAAACATGCGCTCATTCCGCTCCTCGTCGTTCGCGACGTCCGCCGCCGCCGTCTCATCGTCTCTGGGTGTGTTTCCGTCATCGTCCTCCAGCATCTCGAGCGAGTCCATGAAGCGCATCAAGGCTCTCGCGCAGCGGCCGCAGACGGGCGTGTCGTTGCAGGACCTGCTTGCTTTTGGCACGAACTGCACGCCGCAGAAGCTCATCAAGTCGGCCAACTTCCTGCAGTACGAGCTACCCGTGCGGTACGCCCATCGTGTGAAAAACCTGGAAGATCTGCCGCATGGACTGAGCGACATGCCGTCGGTCAAGCAGGTGCGCAACTGGTACATCCACTCGGTTGAGGAGCTACTCGCGTTCCCGAAAGTGGAGACGTACCAGGATGAGCTGCGTTTTCGGTCGCTCATCGAGAGCATCAAGGCGCGCCACTCCGGCACGCTCTATACCATGGCCAAGGGCGTGCACGAGCTCAAGATGGAGCTCTTCCGGTCGTTCACGGCCAAGGCGAACAACGGCGTTCTGCGGAAAGACCTGGGCGAGCGCTACCTGAGATCCCAAGAGTTTGCGGATCTCGCGGACCTGCATTCCTTCCTAGACGCGTTCTACATGTCACGCATCGGCATCCGCATGCTCATGAGCCAGCATGTGGCGCTACACGAAGAGGAAGAAGGCTGGGTCGGCTGCATCTGCGAGACGACGTCGCCCGCGGAGATCGCGTTGGCGGCCGTGGACACCGCAAGACACATGTGCATTCGGCAATACGGCGACGCACCTGAGGTGGAGCTGCTGGGCCACACGGACTTCTCGATGCCTTTCGTGCCGAGCCACCTGCACCACATGCTCTTTGAAGTGATCAAGAACTCGATGCGTGCCGTGGTCGAGTTCCACGGCGTGGACAACGAGATGCCGCCCATTAAGATCGTGATCGCGGACGGCGAGGACAACGAGGACGTGTCGATCAAGATCTCGGACGAGGGTGGCGGCATTCCGCGCTCGTCTATCCCGCGCATCTGGTCGTATCTCTACACGACGGCGGACTCGGAAGCCTTTGAGCGATTAGAGGCGCCCAACGACTTTGGTGGCGACTCGCCGCTCGCGGGACTCGGCTACGGATTGCCCATCAGTCGGCTCTTTGCGCGGTATTTCGGCGGCGACCTGCAGGTGATTTCCATGGAGGGCTACGGCACGGACGCTTACCTGCATCTCAAGCGCGTGGGCGACGCCTCCGAGCCACTGCCATAGTATCGAGACAACGAAGAAGACGAAGACGCTATCGAGTGAGCTTTACTGTACGTACGTATGTATCTGCACTTGCTGCGCATCTGTAACCCCAGTGCGTGTGTACAGCGAGGCGCTGGGAGGAGTGACAGCAGCAGAGATTATGAAGAACCCAATTGACTTATTTTATGACCACCATTAGCAGCTTTTTCACGCCAAGTTCAGTATGCTAATCACCAGCTCGTCACTGTCTCAGCTGTGACCATCACTTGGATGATGCTGGACATTGCTCCTTGGGCGCATCATTTGCGATCGCTGCTGCAGTTTGCTCAGCGTAGAGGCTCGTCCGCTCAGAACTGTCCCCCCGTTGCTCGAGATCGTTGCTGTTGTCGCTACTGGGCTGTTTCCGTGGTAAGAGGGAGAACTGGCGGACGAAGCAAGATGCACTTGCGCTCGTCCAGGTCGCACTTCCCCATTGAGTTTGTGGATCTGGAGGGGATCCAGCTTCGCCTGGGGCTTTAGGCGATCAGCTGTTGGGTCCAAGCCGATCAGCGTCAATCGATCTGTCATAGCGTCGATGAGCCCAGTGCCGCCAGCTGAGTTGTGTCGCTTAAACACACCACCTCCTCCAGGATGCATCAGCGAGCCAGGGGTTCCTGAGGATGCGGATGGAGCTCCTGACACATACCGATGGCCCACGACCACTCCATCACTCCGTCTATCGCTCTCGCGCTTCCAGGTCTCCAGCTGTCTTAGGATCTCACCGAATGTCTCTTCCGTCACGAACTGCTTCCGCATCGACGCCATCTGCTCTTTCAGATGCTGGAGCTCTTCACTGACACTTCCGAGCCCTCCATCTTCAGCAAATTCCAGCGATGGTGATGATGAAAATGAAGTTGCTGTTTCGGAAGGCGGGACGACCATTTTGATCGCGGTCGCGTCGGCCGTCTTCCCGAGCTTGGCGAGTGCATCCTCCAGTCTCCTCTGGCTACGCGTGAGCTCTTCGATCTCCATGCTGATCTTCTCCAGGCTGCCTTTGCTCGCTTTTGACCTTTCTATCGCTGGCAAATTTTGTGAGGCTGCTGCTGGTGCTCTGCTGCCGTTGTCCTCGCTTCGTAGATACTCGGTGAAGACCTCCGAGTACCGACACAACGTGGGGACGATGTCGTTCGCAGCAATGGAGCGCCTCAGGCTTTCGTCCTGCGGGTTCCTACAGCCCATGGTGCCTAGGATTTGTATCGAAAAGTCGGATCCGAGTACGCGCGACACCTTCTCCACGTGCTGCGCCACACTCGCCAAATCGACTGGTTCTTCGGCCGTGACGCTGTACGCATCGCTGATCATCGCGACGACCTTCTCCAGGTGGGTCTTCACGATCGGGTTCACGCCCTTGGTTGTATGCGACTGCTTCTTCTTCCACTGATGCTTGAGCACATTGAAGTTCCGACTCAATTCCAGTAGACACACGCGCAGCTCTGGGATCTGGCCAGCACTGAGTAGAGCCCCTGTCGGTCCAGGGTAGCTCTTGGGATTCCTGGATACGTCCTTGGTCGTCACGACTGCCAGTGACTCGATCTCAGTTGGCTGCTGATTGCTATGGTTGCTGTTGGTGGTGTTGGAGCCATGGACTACGTGTTTCAGCAGTGTCAGGTTCTGCGGCGGTGGGGGGTACTTGATTCGGTGCGGACCGGCGATCTCCAGTTCCCTCAAGCGGCTGCGAAGTCCCTTGAGCTCGCTCTGGATCGCACTAACATCCATCTTCTCGACCTTGGACTCGCAGCAGCTGTACAGATGCAGGTTCGACTCACGGATCAGCTGGAAAGCGCGCTTGATCTGCTCCTGGCACTGATCCACCTGGATGCGCACTTCGCTCAGACGCGGGTTACTGGCCAGCAGCAGGCGGCGATAGGCCTCGGCCAGCTCAGCATTGGCTTTCGCGTCGGCTTCCTCTTTCAGCATCTCTCGCTGGCGGATGCGCATCTCCACTTTCGCCTTCATGTCGTCCGGGATCGTGAATGGCTGCAAATCTGTGTACGCCCCTCCACTGCCGCTGCGCATTGCGCTGTCGCGCCGGTGGGTGTGGTTCTGCAGCGAGAGCTTGTCTTGCTCTGCAGCGCGGAACGTGAAGCTCGGAGATGGCGTCTGCATCGTCGCGAGCGTGCGTGGGATCTCGTCAAGCTTGAGACTCAGCTCCGTGAAGCGGCTGTTGAAATCGTCCCGCTGGTTGTCCACTTTCTGCGTGTTGAATAGCGTATAATCAACCATGAGTCTCGTTAGTGGGTACAGAAGTTGATGGCACACAAGCTAGCGTACCTCGTGCATGTCGTCCACACGATCGTGCTCGTCTGTGAGCGAGGACGAGAGCCACGAGAGGCTGGACTTTTGATTGCTCATCTCGTTCTGGAACAAGTTCATGACACTCGCGTACTCGTGCAGCTGAGTCGACATGCTCTCCACTTTCGCCTGCACGCCCGAGACTTCGCCTCGAACCTCCTTGTTGCCCTTTTCCGAGTCGCTTCGCAGGCGGGTCATCTCGGTCTGCAACGTGGCGACAACAGTCTCCAGTCGCTCGAGGCGCGTGATCCGCTGACAGAGATACGTGAGGATCGCCCGCGACGCGCTGTTGTGTACCGCCAGCTCATTCTGCACTTGGCCGAGCGACTCCAGTGCCTCGTGGCTGTTTGATGAAGACGCCATTACGAGCAAATTGATGAGTTTTAGACTGCTGCAGCTTACCTGGGAGTGGAGTCGTGCACCTGGAGGAAGAGCCTCTTGCTGAAGCAACCCGGTCTCGGGGTCTATTTTCAAAGCAGTTCATGGTCGGTGACAGTGATGAGGAATAGAAACTGTGACCGGCCACGCATCTACCTACACCACAAGTCTCAATGGAATGGTCACAACGCTGTTGTTGTATTTCCAACCCACATCCACTTCATCACCTCAAACTTCAGCAGTAGCCATGATCTGTCTGTCTGTCTGTCATAGGGACCCAGACACCCTCATGCATGGACTTAGGTCTCGCGGACGATCACATTGTTCTTGAGCAGACTCATGCGCAGCAGCAGGTTGCGCGACTCGGCCGCGTACTTTCGACCCACATCAAACGCGCGCTTGTACGTGGCGCTGCGCTTGTTCGGCTGGTATGCGTACAGAATCTTCTCGTAGCTGTCCATGCGCGCGTGGATCTTGTCGGCCGCGATGAGTTCACAGATCTCCTTCTCGAGGCTCGCGGTCTCCGTGTTGAATGTGCGCGCCATCTGGTGCAGGTCCACCGACAGGTACGGGTGGAAGTACTGGATGATGCCGCGGTTCCGGATCTCCTGGCAGAGCTTCTCCACGTGCGCGCACAGGTAGATGTCTAGGCTCAGCTCCGGCTGTCATTGTGAAGTATTAGGCAATCAACACAAGTAATAGACATTCAGCAAAGCCTCAGCATACGCGTGTACTCATACAAGGCACGCACCTTCATCTTCTCGAGGGTCTGGAGACATGACGCGTAGTTGCTCGAGTAGAAGTCACTGATGAGCTCGCGCAACCATGGCAGAAGCTCCAGGAACGCCTTGAACGACGAGTTGTGCATCAACTGAAATATACGTAGAGAGCGACAGAATAACGCCACCACTGTCAGCATATAACTTTGTTCACGTTGAAAAGCAAAGCAGTCACAAACAAACCCACCTTCTCGCGCAACTCCTGACGCGTGAACGACGCCAACGCGCAGATGCCACCGTACAACGCAATGTCTTCGGCGTGCAGCACTTCGTTGTACGTCGCACCGATCTCCGCGTGGCACTCGAGGAACTTGAGCGCGGCCGCGTGGTACTTCTTGTCGTGGAGCGCCACGAGGCCAAACGACGCCGAGATCTTGGACTTCAAGCTGAGCAGAAGGACAACAAGGTGCTGGTCAGTCAATGTGCATCATTACAAACATCGTCTTGCTATAAGACTCACTCACACGGGGTCCGTCTGCGTGGTGGCGACCTGCTCCAGCTTGGTCAGGTAGTTGGTCACGTGGGCAAAGTTGCGCATGTGGAGGCCGACCTGTTGAATAACAAAAGGATCTATTCGTGAGTGTTGATGTTCACACAAGATGATCCGATGCCAATACCACGATCCACCCAGTTCGTACCTTGCTGACATTGAGGCACATTTCGATAATGTGCTTGTCAGTCGTGCAGTAGTCGCGCGCCTGCGCAAAGCTCTTAAGTGCCGCCGGCAGATCCCCCAGCTGGTAATAGAACTCGCCCAGATCATTGTGGCCCATCTGTCGACACACATACCATATGCATACACGTTAGATTGCACACTCACACACTGAACCCATGCGCCATTTCCCCATAACGACAAGATCTCAGAACGTACCCGGATGCTCTCTTTGATCATCGTGGACTTGTACGAGTTGAGCTCCTGCTCCAGGCGCTCGTGCTGCTGCGCGGCGCTCCGTTTCACGTTCTCCACGTGCGCAGCGTCCACCACAAGTGACGGGTCGAGTGGCGCACTCATTTCTGGCGCCGCATCACCACCGGCGGCACTCGCGGTGGTCGAGGCCGCGTCCTTGGTAGCGGTCTCGACCACTTCGAGGTACAACTTCGTGTTGAGAGAGCTCTTGAGCTCGCGCAGCAGCGCCTGGTGCGCGTCGCCGCGCAGCTGCGGGCACGCCTGCGCGATGAACAGCAGGCGGTCCGTGCGGTTGCGTCCGCTGTACTTGGCGGCGTGCGCCTCCACGTCGAAGCTGTCGAACGCCATCCTTCCTCTTCTTCTTCTGCTTCTTCCTTTTGTTGTAGCTCTACTCTTGGTATACAACGAGCTAGAGAGAAAAAAACAGCGCTTCGTTTGCAGAAAGTTTTTTTTTCTCGTCCTCATCTTAAAAAGCTTCATAATTTTTTTTTTTACTACAAATGTAGGAGTTTTTGCCTTTTTTAATGTATGAGACATTTTTGGCTAGTACTTGATTGGCTGAAATAGTATTATATTTCAATCGAGCTTTCTGGTTGGTTGAAATACCGAAGACCCTTTCAAATCTGCTAGTAAATTTTCATTTTACAGTGTCACCCGATTTCGGTCGCGTTTGCTATTAAAGTGTCACACCTCCCAAAAGCGTTTGTTGAAATTTAAGAGAAAGGAGAATAAAGTCTCACAGGGGTGCCACTCAAACAGCAAACGCGACCAAAATCGGGTGACATCCAAAAACGAGACAATATTGCATTCATTTTCACAGGTTTTCGAACGTGCCGTTTGCTTCTCTTGGAAAAGGAAGATCTCATTTTAAAAGCAGCTCCACGTTACGACAGACGCAAGAACAAGAAAGATGCCGCAACACTATCGCTCCATCACCTTCGACATGGTGCTTATAGCCTTCCTCGTGCTCGCAGCGCGACCCACCTTTACTAAATAGCGGGTGGCCAAAGCGTTGGGCGTGTCCCGCCCTGCTCTATCGAAGCGCATGTCCCGCTTTGCTCGGGCGAGACGCGTTCCCGGTCGTGACGAGCCCACCGCTGCTGTCATGGAAGGGATAGAACCAGCCCCTGCCGTCGCCCTCATTGCGCTCCAGCCGCCAGCGGATCAAGAGGGACTTGGTGAGCAATGAGACTTTGGTGATGCTGACCTTGTCGAACGGGTGAGGAATACGAGGAAGCAGAGTACGAATATGGAGGAGGGGGGTGCGTCTGACGTCGTGGCGAATGTGGAGCAGCACCCACCACAAATGGAATCCTACCAGAGAACCATCAGCTTTCCACTCCGATCGCTGTGTCGGGCCGTTGCACACGGCCAAGTCTGTGACGTCGAATATTGTCTTCACCCGCATGACAGTGAGGAGAAGAGTCCGCTGGACGACCTGCTCGAGATCCATGATGATGAAACGAATGATGTAAAGATCGTGATCGTTGCTGACAGGACGAAGGCGGAGTAGAGCCCGCAGATGAAGCGACATTGACGTCCGTGTGGACGATTCAACCATGCTCCAGAGCAAACTGTGCCTGATTGATTAGCCTGTCCGAATCGATGATAAGCTGCTAATGTTTGTGTGCTCTTGGTTATTTCTGTGATGTGTGTCATTGGATTTCGAAAGACACATTCAACTGGTCCAGGGCGGCGTTCGAGGACAACGTTGAGCACACGGAGATTCACTACACCGATTCAGACGCTCGGAAGTACAGAGCGGAGTTCAATCTGAGCAAGAAGAAGAGCACAACACTCAAGCCTCCTGCGGTGTTGAAGTCGGCAACAAACTAGGCAGCTGAAGCGATCTGTAGCCTCCATCCATTCGTGCTTTGCTTTCTCTACGCAGTGGGTTTGTTTTTCACTTTTCACTTTGCTGTATCGAGTTTGCGGATACGTTTGGTTTCTATCTACCTATGAACTGTTGTCACACATTGGACGCGTGTTGAGCCGGGTGGCACGCACGTGTACATATACGAGTCCTCGGTTCACGGATGCAACAACACACGAGCGAACCCACAACGCACCATTCATTTCGTCTCTCCGTTTCGAAAGTACCCGCTTCCGCAACTACCAACCAGCAATCACCTCTCTCTTCTCCCCCCCCCCTTCTTCTCAACGGTGATGTCCCTAAGCCACATTTTTTCGCTCTCGCCTCGGCCGCCGATGACGTCTCGCTTTCAGTGCCGCGTGAAGTTTCCCAAGGCCGCTCGTCGCAACCAGTTCCACCGCCGCTGAACCATTTACCGGCTTTCCACTGGCGCTGTCTCGCGGCTCAGTCCATGGCGTTGGAGCCGGCTCGCCGTCATCACGAAGCGCTACCAGCGAGTTGTCGTTGTCAGTCCAAGAACCGCTCCTACTCCAGTTGCGTCGAGCGGCTTTGATGGCAACGCCTCTAAGCAGCTCGATGCATCTGGAGCCTCGTGTGTTCAGTCGCTTCCTGGCTGAGTGGTTCACTCAAGGACCACCTCGGGGCCCTTCCAGTTGCGCATGTAAGCGGTCACGGCGGTCGCACATGGCCTCCACAACTGGAACCGTCGCCAGTCGCTTCATCGGGACTCACATCAACGCGAGCAGCGCTTGGGAGAGAGCTCGAGCACTTTCCAGAGCGCCATGTCGGTGTCGAGTTTGATGATGAGCGATTCCGACTTCTCGGCATCGACGATCTGTATTGTCGACGACGAGTTTGGTGAGATGATGGACGTCGAAGAGCTCATGAGGTTGTGATGCTCAATCTCTACGACAAATTCTACGACCTAGCGTTCGCAGAGACTGGCGTTGTCGCAGATACTGGACCTCCACGACTTCACGTTCAATCACCAGATGCAGTGGCGAGTCACGTTTTTCGCGAAGAAGTGAGGTACGCTTCTGCTGCTTTTGAGCGAGCGCCGCGAAATCACGCTATTCCCGAAGATGCTTCTAGACATGTTCGTCCGCTGACGGGGTATGGGGCATGGAAGAAGAAACGAGGAGAAACATATTCTCCTTATTTCTTCTTCCACGAGCCGTAGCTGACCGCAAGCTAGTTCACTTTAGTTATTTCATGGCTGCAACTCGTCTGGCCGGTACGAGGGCTGCCTAAGTTGCGGATCAATCGTCGGTATAAGCCATTCATCGGCGCACCAGGTGCCGTTTGAACTACTGTATGGCAGGGAAGTGCGCCTGTATGGTGACTTCTTACACGTGAGCGCGGTGCGCGAGATCGGCAACCCTGGTGAGTGGCATTGCGCGAGGGCTTGCGCGTAGTCTCAGAGACCGCCACAAAGGCGATTGCGCGCACGTACGAGCGCCAGGCTGTGCAGTACAAAGAGCGAGCGCGGCAAGGCAAGTGCTTCAAGGCTTGTTCGAGACTGTGTGGATCCTGCGACCTCCCAGAGGAGCGGTCACAACAAATCTCGGTGGCAGGGGCCGGCCGTCGTTGAGCAGGCGGTTGTTTACGACAGCTTCGCATTCCGCAAGAAGGACACCGACGAGCAGCTGGCGGCGCACGTGTCGTTGCGCGTGTCGTTGCGCCTCCTGTCTGCTGCACGGCACCACCCGCTGGCTGATGCAGCAACAGTTCAAGTCGCTGTAAGTGGTCGGCAGAGAAATCGACGGCGATTTCAGGAGTGCACCGGAGGTGTAACTCACATCGAAGCCTGGCATGAGATCTTCATGCGAGTGCCTACTCGCAACAGTGACAGTGGAGCCCTTGCGTTGGAGCAGAATTTTGCGTGGGTCGCGTGCGGTAAACTCGCTTGCCCAGAAGATAATTCGCCCCCAGAGCCAGCAAGACAACACGCGCACACGGACAGTGAGCATACATGTTGATAGAAAAAATGAACTTGATACAAACAGGAGCTTGGTGTACGATGTGTATGTTCGTTAGCCGCTGCCAGCGCATGACAAAAGAACAGCGGTCGAGTCAGTGTGCGCGGCACCCAAGGAACAGGCGACACGAGCGGTATGGTGCTTGCACCTGCGAGAATATGTCCGCTCAAGAGGGCGTCGGCGCAGATACGAGCCTTTAGGGCTCGAGGCGAGATGAGGAGCGCAAAGCGCGGCTGGCGGTTTTCGAAATGCTGCAGGAAGGGCGAGAGAACGCGCCGAGCACTGTGCGAACCAGGAGCGCGTCACAGTGCTGCCGCTGCTCTTGGCGTCGTCTTGCTTCTTGTCTATGTGTGCAGGTTTGAGGCTTAGAAAGCTACACACTCGGCAAAGCGGTTGACAGAATGATGATCGCGCCGATTCGATCTTTTCGCGAAACGTCTTCACGCCTTTTTTTAAATATCGAAAACGCTTAAAGCGTTTCTTTTTTTGTTTGTAAAGTAAAGACGGGGAATCTGGCGTATTCAGGATTCGAGAGAAGAAGTGCAACAAATATATAACCACCAAAGTCAGTTTAGTCGATACTTTAAAATATTTAAAAATAATACCGAAATGGTGAAGATGTCCACTTCCAATAGACAGATACAGTGAAAGACTTGAGTCGTTCTGCTCAACTGGGAAGCGGTGTTGCAAAACCGCCTCACCTTTCAATCAATCAAGCAATGACACTTCGTTCCTATGCAGCTCTGACTTCGTCGCTCTGCTGGCGTGTGCTTCTCATCCTTTGATTTATTGTGGCACGCTTCGCCACCAGCTCTCTTGAGCACATCGAGGCACTTCATAGCGTTTCGAAACGAATCTCCCCATCTCACTTGTGTAAAAACTACTGAGCCAACAACAGGGCGAAAGGGCGTGTGACCAGTATTTGATGAATTGAATTCGTCACGCGATTCTGACTGCCCAAGGAATAGAGTCGCGCGTGTGCTGCCACCATTTTTTTTATGGCTGCGAGGCGAATGCGATTTCCACAACCCTTTTTGTTGTGTTTTTGTTCCGCCGTGTTCGGTAAAAAAAAAGATCGCGTGTTAAATTCTGACAAAAACGACCGGGCGTTGCTGGGCTGAAACGGCAAATGCTTGCACGAAATAATGAGCCAACACCGTTGCGCCTCCGTGTTCTCCGCACGCCACACTCGCGACAAAAGAGCAACCCATTCTCTCGGCAAATCGCGCGCCGCCATTTTGGAAGCCGAATAAAACTAAACGTTTCACTGGGAGAACCAGACACACAAGACGCTTGCGCATTCATTTGCCGCCGCTTTCAGGTGAAATCCGAAAGCAACGCCTTTGTGTGATCCATGAGAATGACGAGTTCTGGCGTGCGTCGTTCTGAGAACGGGACAGCAACCACAACCGGACGAGGCGGCTCGGATTTGACCGGAGTACGTGGTCCACGTACACCGAGTACAGTGTACTGTATATAGAGTGGACCACGTCATACAGAACCAGAGTGATGTGCACCACGCCAACTCTTCGACCTGACTTGGATCAGCAAACAAACGCATCGTCAACACAGCAATCAGGACGAGGGAGCTGCCAATGACCGCGACAACGGCGGTGGCAGCCGTAGCGCTGAGCATGGCACAGCAGGCACAGCAGCAGCGGCGCCACGAGGTGTTCTGGACGCGCGTGTTCTTCTTCGGTGCGTCCTGCGTGGCGGGACTCATCATCGCGCGCAAGCGCAAGCTGCACCGCTTCCACCAGCACATCCTCTCGGCTACCAAGGCGAACGACTTCGGGCGCTACTTCGGCATGGACATCGGCGGTACGCTCGCCAAGATGGTCTACTTCCAGCCCGCGGCCGGCGATATCTCCAAGCACCTGCGCAAGTCGCAGCACGAGGAGGGCTGCCTGAGCCACATCGATGCGTACATCCTCGCGCTCCACTCGGAAGACCACACGCGCTCGGCGCAGCGCGAGGAGCGCCTCGAGCTGCACGTCCCCGAGCTCGGCGGTACGATCCACTTCTGCAAGTACGTGAAGTGTTTATGCTATGACGTTGTGGCTGAGCGGAAGAGCTAAGTGTTGTGTGCGGAATTGCAGCTTCCAGACTTCGAAAATGGAGGAGATCACTGACTTTGTGCGCCACCGGTTCTTCCACCGGTACATCAAGAAGATCTCGTGCACGGGCGGCGGCGCGTACAAGGTGAGTCCGCTTTAATTCAGTTGATCGCAATGCACCTGTACCTATACTAATACTGTTCTCAATGGTCGGCGATGCCCAGTTCTCACGGCTCTTTAATGAGAAGCTCGGGATTGAGATCTACAAGGCGGACGAGATGGACGCACTCATCAAGGGACTCAACTTTGTGCTACGGTACGCCAAGAACGAGTGCTACACGTTCAAGGTACGACGTTCGCAACCGCTTGTTGACTCGCATGCCGTGTTAAGATAGGCAACCCATGCGGATTCTGTACTTGTGACTAGAACGTGGTGCTGGACACCAAGGGCCTCGGGCAGGCGGACAAGACGGTGCTGCCGACGCCCGAGAAGGCGGAGCTGTACCCGTTCCTGCTCGTAAACATCGGTTCAGGTGTGAGCATCCTCAAGGTCTCGGGCGAGAGCACGTACGAGCGCGTCTCGGGCACGAGTCTCGGCGGTGGCACATTCTGGGGGCTCTGCAAGGCGCTCTCGAAGCTCCACTCGTTCGACGAGGCCATGGACGCGAGCGTTGAAGGTGACTCGAACGCCGTGGACATGACGGTGGGCGACATCTATGGCACGTCGGGCTACGGACAGTTCAACCTCAAGCCGTCGACAGTCGCGAGCTCGTTTGGGAAGATGGGCACGGCTCCGGCCGCGTTGCAGGGCGGCGGCGGTGGCAGCGCGCGCGATGAGGACCTGGCGCGCTCGCTGCTCTTCATGATCACGCAGAACATCGGGCAGGTCGCGTACCTGAACGCGCGGCGCGTGGACACGAAGCGTATCTACTTTTGTGGCAACTTCCTGCGGCGCAACGAGATTGCGAGCCGCCAACTGAGTTACGCGATCGACTTTTGGTCCCAGTCGAAGATGGAAGCGCAGTTCTTCGAGCACGAGGGCTTCTTCGGCGCGCTCGGGAGCTTCCTCGGCCAGTTCTACGAGTCCAACTTGCAGAAGAACATCCCATCTGGCCCTCAGCAGCAACAATGTGGCAGTGGCAGTAGTGACAGTGCGGCTCTGAATGCAGCGAGTGCGAGCTAATGCGACGAAGAGTAGTGGTGATGGTGAAGCGTGCGTCCAGAGAGTGAATTAGTGAGCTAGGACGGAATGAGGAGATCGTTAGACAGGCGCTGTCACTGGGCACACGTGGCATAAGGAGTTCAGTGCAATTTTGCAGTTGCAGTGAGTGAGTGAGTGGAGCTCATTTGAGTGAGGGAGGTCTGTAGCTGTTGGTGGAGGAGATGAGGACACCGAATACAGTTCGCCACCCAAATTGGTTTGAGCGCGTGGTAACTGGCGCGTTCTTGCCACTCACTGCTTGAAGCCATAGGAAGTACTTTTATTAGCGCCTCTCTCCAGCAACTCGTCTGAACCGCTTGGCTCGCTTTTCTGGACTTTATGCTGCGTGGTGAACTGCGACTTTCTGGGCTTCGCGGTATGTTTTGACATGACTGCAGCTTCAGGCTTCAATGGTTGCGAATGCGGACAACGGAGATGATGAAATGAACGGATTGAAAAAAAGAATGGGATGTGTGATGGGGAAATGTTGCTTAGCATACTGTGATTGCTCTGGTTATTATTGCACACTTAAATACTCTAAGGGGCTAATGGAACACCTGGTGTTCGCTTCAACTACTCTATTGGGGTTGATGACAACCATGGCCGTGGTGTGGCTGTCCTTGGACTTCCGGCTCCTAGTGCTTTAGGGAGCTCATGGAGTGGTGGCCTTCAGTAACGCTGAAGGGAGAGTGACCGCGGCCGCTGGGGATCAGTGGCTATTACTTGCTTGCTGGCAGCCAGATACTGACCGGGATGGAGCGTCTTGGATGGAAGGATTCTGCTTTGCTGCTCACGGTCGCGCTCATGCCAGGAAGTAGTTGAGAATGTTGAGCTCGTCCTCGTCCAGTGCAGACGCCGGTGCCGAGGTGAACGCGAACGGCACGTAGGCTGCGGACGGCGTCGCCGGCGCACTGGCGGACGTGGGGGTCGACTGTTGTTGTGGCTGGTTCTCGGCCTTGACGTCCTGGGTCTCCTCCCACTTGGTCATGGCGGTGCTGATGGTGGCCGAGCCCTCGGCCTTAAGCTTCTTCTTGGGCGAGATGACGCTGGCCTCGTCCGCACTGCTGTTGTTGGAGCTACTGCTACTGTTGCTGCTGGTGAGCTCGTCGAGGGACGTGGGCGACGCGGTCTCGTCGTCGGCGGCGCTGAGCTTGCGCTTGAGCGTCGAGATGCTCGGGCGCTTGACCGAGAGCGCGGTCATCTGTGCGGCGAGCTTGGGGGAGCTGAGCTGTGCGGTCATCATCATGACTGGTTGCTATTTTGTCTGGAGCTTGGCTGTGTGTGTCTGTGGGTTGCGAGGCAAATCGAGGAATGGCCGCTGGGTGGCATGGAGAGCTTGCTTGTTTGTTTGTTTGGCTTGCTTGCGTACATGCTCCACGCGTGCGCGCCAGCAACAAGCAAGCGTTGCTTGACCTCAGACAAGTCAGTTGCGGCCGGATGATTGTGTGGATCGGTGGCTGCCTTTTTTTTTCCGACAAGAGCGTGATGTGCGTGTGTGTGATTCGGCGCCCTTTCTGACGCGTCTTGTCCCCGCCTGCCGACCGACCGTACGGTACAGAGAGTGGGACCAAAATGAGCGATCCCGCCAGTTCCGCGCTTGGCCCGTTTCTGTATCACAGAGCGACTTTTTGCTCGTTGGACGTCAGACATTTATCTATTTCCCGATGACGGCGCTGGTGTCGCACCTTTTTGTGGATTAGACAGCGAAGCACGCGAGTGGTGGGCGGGCTCAGAAGCAAGGAGCGTCTTTTCTCTTCAGTTGCGTATTCCGGCGTGTTCCATAAACGATTACACTCTGTTGTAAAGAAATAAAAAAAATAAAAGCTTGGTCGGTCTTCACGACTGTGCAAGCTTGGGAGAGTGATGAGAGACACGTTCGCTGGGATAGTATGTGATTTTTTTTGAAAAAAATTCGAGAGATCAGAAGGCGTTTGCGACGATTGCAGGTGAGCTCAGCAGATTCGCACTCCCTTTCGATCCCATTTGTCCATCCACAAAGGCGTTCAACCAAAGTTGAACGACGCAAGCGAAGGGGAAGGCAGGAAAAATCAGGAGCCATCGGATCAGCACCGTTTGGTTGGCCGCGAAGCGATGCTGCGTGACTTTTACAGCACGAGCCAACGAAAGAAACAAAGAAGTAAACCCGTCTCACCACTGTTTCGCTGCTGTTTTTTCTCCAGGCGACTTTTCCGTATTCTTTTATTTGACCAGGGAAAAGCGACTCAACTGGTTTTGGAGCATCCGCGATGCAGCATCATCATCATCATCCTCTCTCGCGTCGTCGCGTCGTCGGCGTTTCGGTTTTCCGCTTTGGATCTTTGCGGATGAGTGATTGCGTAGTAGATACCGTACAGACCGGACCGTTGCTCCTTTCCTGTTCCGGAGCCAAACGGATCTCGCAGGAGGATGGGAAGAGACATGCGAAAAACAATCAAAAAGAAGCTCGGTGTTCAGTTGACGACGACGACGACGAACGGACGGATGGTCGGTCGGGAGGTTGGACACTTTCGCGGAAGTAGGAAGAACCGGCGCGGGATGGGCTGCGAGGTCGGAATCTTCGTTGAACGAAGAGCTCGCCCACTCTCACTCGCTCTTTGTGAAAATGGGAGGCCAGTCAACAAAGCAATCCGCATGTTTCCCAGCAAGCAAGTCATATTTTATTGGCGTTTCAGCTCCGTCGTCTGAGCTTGGTCAACACTATTTTTTTATTTTTGGCTTGCTTTTTAGGCATCCAATTTAGCGAAGGTTGTTGGCTACCGACCTCACCGGGTGGAGTCACCCTCTTCCTCAAAGTATAACCTAGGGAGCAAGTGGATTTTACTGCAAGCCCGCTGGCTGCTGAGCATGATCAGGATGACCATCGGATTGATGAGAGATATGTATCTATCTGTCGCATCCCAGTATTTGTGTTTTCGCTCTTCTTCAAGGCGGCTGATTGAGGCTGCAAGCTTTATTGGCTTTGTTGTTACATCAAGAGCTAAGAAACCTGCTGCTGCTGGTTCCATCATCCGATTGCCACCTGACTAGAGAGAGATCGCACTTCGTCCTCCTTTTCCCCTCCCGCCCTGGCTCCGAACGATTTGATTTGACTCTCTCAAAAATAGCGAGCAGTATGGTTTTGGGCGCGTTTCGCATCTGGCGCAAGCTCCCTCCCATATCCATCGGGTGTAGGCACGACTGTTGTTCGCTGTCGCAAAAAGTCGCTATAAGCTAGCTTTAGTTGATTGGCTTCGAAAGAAGTCACGATGAATCCATAGAGAAAACCAAATAAGGAAGCCACCTGAAGCAAAACGCTTTCTTAGTTGATCCATAAATACACACGGGATTTTCCTCAGAAAGCAGAGAAAAGAAACGCGCAGCCGAGTTCAGCAGCGTCGAAACTGCAACCGAGACGAAGAGATGGGCGCTTGCAAAGTGTATCCATTTGAGCATATTCGTCCTTTCCTCTGAGCAGCCAATGAGCTTCTTCTTTGCTTCGAGAGCAGAAAGGCCAGCTGTGCACGCAAGCACGTCCAAGATAGAGAGAGAGCGTGAGAGAGAGAGACTCCTCATCACCGGCCGGCCCTTTTTCCGAGTAGAGAGAGGACGGGATGGGCAATTGGAACGTCGCTTCGCCGACCAATCATACCGCGCCAAGAAACCGTTGGTCCGCGCCCTGTCTCTGACGACATCGATTAACCCACTGCGCGTGTGCAACAACAAACGCGTGGACAACCGAACACAAGCGTCGAAACGCGCGCGAGCAAGCACACTTGGTAAGAGGTGGCCATGTGCCAAGTAAAAGTGGGGAACACCTTCCTTCAGATGCAGCAAGTGTGGCCTGTGAAAGCCGGTCTTATAAATCGCAACCTGCCATCAAAATCGGAGCAAAGAGGAGGACTCTTGCGCGTTGTATGTGTCTGTCGCTGTGCGTGCGTGTGTGTGTCACAAGATTCGGCACAAGGACTGACCGTGTGGAATATCGTGTGGAGGCGCACTGGGAGGTGAGGCGCTGCTTCTGTTTGAAAACGTTGCACTCTCTCTCTGAAAAGAGTGTGTGCAATGCAAAGTAAAGCGTGCGGCAATCGCAAGCAAGTGCTCTCTCTCTCACTCACTCACTCACTCGCCAGCCAGCGACGGTCAGCAGCGTTGCACCTCACAGTTTCATTGTTTCAGTTATGCAACATTTTTCTGAGGTCAGTTGGCTTTTTTTTGGAGTTCATTTCAGAAATAAAGTCAAAAAGATAAAAAAAGTCAAATGCAAATGGCCAAGGAAGTTAAGTGGGTGAAGAATGCGGCCAGCCGGTGGGTGGGGCTGTGAATGCAACCACTGAGTGAAATTTGGATCAAGTTCGGTCGGTTCGCTCATCTTCCTGAAGAATAAGTGCTGGAAGGCTGGACATCACAATCTGAGATTTGCTGGCTTTCCATGAGACAACGCGAAGATCGCGCGTTCCACTTTCTGCTTTTTGGTTGGTTGCCGGTTTCTGGCGCGAGGATGCGTGCGTGCACTTCAAGAAAGAACCGACTCAGTCACACGTTGCTCCTCGCGGCCACCAGCGTTGGCCATGCGGATTCGGATCAGCGCACGTTGTGGCACGCCTGATCATTGTTGGTAGTTGTTTGAGAGAGACCTGCGCGACAACCCAACCGCAAGAAGAAGTGGAAGAAGGTAACAAAGCGTCGAAGATGTCCATCCATTCCGTCCGTTGGATGATGGGAAAAGCGACACACAAAAATTGGCCGCGTGCTGATTTTGTTTTCCACTTCTTCTCTTTGGTTGATCCTTCCGAATCTGGGTGGGGGGTGTCGGGGTGCTCCAGTGGTTAACGCACTTGTGCAATTCCACAAATTCACCGTTCTCGTTGAGGGTTCGAGCCCAGCAGGGTCACTTTTCCCACTGGGAGACTCGGGGACGCTTCGCACCTAAGCGAATCAGCAA